>JBBPOM010000060.1:6722-61046 GCA_038091455.1 Leccinum uliginosum
TCATTATGTTCTATCATTGCCCTTTCAATATCATCACTTTATCACTAGATCAGACATTATTATTTGCACATTATTATTTCCCAACCAAGGTCAAATATTATCTTTTGATATCAGCATGTTCCATCTTCACCCTTTCCATATCATCACTTTGCCACCAAGCTTATATATTATCATCTGAATATCACCCATGTATCACTGGATCAGACATTTTACTTTGCACTTCATTATTTTACAACTAGGTTCAAGTGCTGAGTTTCTAGATACATATGATTAGGGGGTTAACAGTCTGATGAACAGACATATACATTTGCAATTGCTTAGAATCTACTGTTATATTGGTATACAAGTTGTCTTGAGATACCTTACAGTTGCTCACTTATCACTGCACTGGCCAGTTTTTCCCAGGCAGTCACAGCCACCCCAGCCACCCCATACAGGTCCCCTTTTGGCCAGTGCTGGAACAGCGCTGTGTAATCACACGTGTTCTGTACAGCCGCAGCGACAGAAACGCACAGAGCGCAGACACAGTACAGTATTACAGTACTTTTTTCTTTTCTTTTTCTTTTCCCGTTCGTTTGCTCAGATGATCATACTATGAAATTTTCAAAAATTCAATAAATTACAGAATACATAGAATACAGTACAAAATATTCATTACTACTACGGATCCGCGAGGACGAGGCGGTCGTCGTCGTCGGGTCCCCATCTCCGTTCACTTCGCGTCCCCGTCCTCGTGTTGTCGTTGTCGTGCGTCCCTATCCTCGTCCTCCTCGTGTCGTCGTCGTAGTTGCCGTCGTTGCCGTGGTCGTGGTACCGCGGTCTCGTTGTCCTCGCCGTCCTCGTCGTTTCGCCGTGAGTCCCGTGACGCCATCCCGTCTCCCCGTCCTCCCCGTCCTCCCCATCCTCCCCGTCCTCCCCGTCCTCCCCGTCCTCGTTTCGCCATGACGCGATGTCGTCGTCGTCGTCATCGTCGTCGTTGCTGTTGCAACGCCGCCGTGTCGTCGTCGTCGTGGTCGCGGGCTCGCGGTACTAGGTGTCGCTGACCCTTCGTCCTCGCCGCCCTGGTAGTGGTGTCGGGGACGTTGCGTTGTCGTCGTTGTTGCGGTGTCGCTCCTCCCCGTCCTCGTCATCTCGCCGTGATGGGACGTGTTGTTGTTGTTGTCGCGGACGCCGTGCCGCCGTCCTCCCCGTCCTGGTCGTTTTCGCCGCGACGTAGTGTCGGCCTTGCTGTTGCAACGTCGCCGTGGTCGTGGTGTCGCTGCCGTCTCCCCGTCCTCGTCGTCACTGACGACGTGCCATCTCCCTTCCTCCCCGTCCTCGTCGTTTCATCGTGACGCGATGTTGTCGTCGTCGCGGTACCGGCTTACCTTCGTTGTGCCCTCGTCTCCCTGCCGTGGCGTCGCTGTCGTCGCGTCGTCGTCCGTTCCGGCGCACTGAGCGCGGAGGGTGAGGGTGAAGGAAGGGTGAGAGGGAGAGCGCAGGAGAGGGAGAGGGAGGTGGTGAGGTGCTCACCTTCGCCTTGCCTCGTCTGCCTGCCGTGGCGTCGCTGTCGTCGCGTCGTCGTCCGTTCCGGCACACTGAGCGCAGAGGGTGAGGGTGAAGGAAGGGTGGTGAGAGCGCGGGAGAGGGAGAGGTGGTGAGGTGCGTGCTTGTCGTCGTCCGTTCCGGCACGCTGAGTGCAGAGGGTGAGGGAGGGGAGTGCACGGCGTTCGTTCGGACGCACTGCGCAGGGAGGGGGGTGGGAGAGGGGGAGTGCAGGAGAGGGAGGTGAGAGAGGGTGCCGTGCGCGCAGAGAGGCATGGGAGACGGAGACAGAGGGGAGGGAGAGGGCTGAGGGGAGGGAGATGGCACGTGCTGAGCACACCAGGGGTGAGGGGAGGGAATGGGAGGGGGTGAGTGCCGGTGAAGTGCCGGTGAGGGTCACGGTGGTGCGTTGTGGCGTGGCTGTGGCACGGCTAAATTGTGGCAGCTGTGAGCCTGTGGCGCTGTTCTAAAAACAATTGGACAAATGTGAGCACCTCGAATCTAAGAGATGCAACGACGTCCCGAGCGATCTCCTCTCCTCTCTTGTCCCACGTCGCCGGATGGCGGCCAGTCGCTTCGTGAGTAGTTGCTTCGGGGTCTGGGGAAGAGTGTAAAGGCGTAGAATCGTCGTAAAGATCCAGAAATGCACGGCAGTGGACGAGGGTCTTTATTCCGTCGGACGGCGATGCGCCTGGCAGTGCAGACGTGACGACGGTCTGGTTGGCGGGATGGCGGTGTAGCCTCTCAAAAAGGCGCACTCGGGCGGATCGTCGTTATGGTCTGTGTATTGGACGTGCAGCTCTGTCAAGCATTCTAGTATCGACGTTTGATCCGCGTACAGTGACCGGAACCGTAACAGGAGGCATCAATTGCTAAACAGAGGCGGACAAGTCAGTATGGGACAGCGAAAGCGTACAAGATGTGGCGCGTACATTGCGCGAGGGCTCAACGTCGCCCAGTTCGTAACCAAACCGAGCGCGAGACAGAGGAGATCAAAGGCTTGAACGGAGGACGGAAATGATTTCTCCGTTTGCCGCGCTTGAGACCACCGCGTTCGGGAACGCATCGTAGTGGATGTGGCGAACGCGAGCGCGTGAGGGACATCCAAGGCGGCGTCACACCACCACTGATTGTCGTGCGACAGCAGAGTGAGCACTCGCATGGCGCCGCACAAACACTTTCGCGCTGATGAACAGACGATCAGCATCGGAACCACGAAACACTGGCGACAGTCCTTACCTACGTCCGAATTATCTTCACACCCTTCTAGCAAAGTAGACGACACGACAAAGGGATATGAACTCCGGTGCGAATCCGAGATAACGCGATCGAGGAACGATCGTCGGATGGAACGATCGAGAGGACCAATGTCCGAGGAGATACGAGTCCAGGAGGCGAAGGCAAGCTTCAATATGGCAGAGGGACGGTATATCGCTGGGGTGAATGCTCGTCGGCGGGAAGATAGGCAAACAGAATGCATACGCGGCGATACGCGGTTGCAATAGGCCAAGCTCTGCCCTCGGGTTTGTGAGCAACGTCGCTAGATGCTGGTCCGACAAAAGAGACGGAGGCAAGGTCGCAAGCGAAACTGAAACGAAGAAGCGTGCAGAGGGCTGGGATCAATCAGATCATGTACGACGCGGAATCCTGGCCTAGAACAAACCTGGTTCAGGAAAGACAGTTCCGACTCTCTTGAAACAAATTCTCGCGAGCGACTTGAGCTACTCAAACATGTGTCAATTCCATGCACGATCCCAATGAATTGTGCTGACCGCGGTGATCTCGGTCCGCAAGATACCAAGTGACTTGAGGTCGCCATCAGAGGTATCTGCGAAGACCGAAGCAAGGACGTCCTTTCTGTGACCAAAGTGACTCAAGATTTCCACGAGGGTGGGAATGAATTGCTTTTGGTGAGCTATCTCTGTGAGGGTGCGGGGGTCCCTTGCGGCCAGGGCAGCAAAGAAGGCAATCGTGGTATCGAGCACCTGGGGAAGGTTGTGAGACGACGACTGAGAAGGGTGATGCAGACGTACCTTGTCGCTCATCCCAGCGCGCGCAGCCCAGAATTTTTCAAGGTGCGAGTGTAAAAATCGGAAGTTTTTGCCCGGCGGTTGAAATCAGGATCAGAAAGTTTATTTACCACCTCCAATGCGCTGTGATAATGCATTGTGGAGGGATGCAAGGAACAAGAAAGGAGTACGGACCTCGCTCTTCGCAGACCAATTGCGCTGGAACTGTCACGTCCCTCGGATAGATAACCTACTTCGTCCACGAACCTCCTGCTCTCGCCCTTGCTTGAGTTCTGTGATGCTCTTCGAGTCGTTGATCATACCGGCAGGAAGGAAAGATTGGGAGATTTCTATAGGTTGCGTCCGAGAGGAGTTGGCGCTGCAGCTGGTTCTTGGCTCGGTTGTGGGTCATCTTCGGAGAGGTCGATTCCCAGGCGGGTGCGCAAGTCGGTATAGGACTCGTGGAGTTCAGTGTCGTCCTCGATGGCATTTGATGGATTCGCGTCTGGGACAGGGAGAGCGACGAGGAAGGAGCGAGAAGATCCTGCGTATGTTCTAATGTTTCGGGAGGGAAGAGGTTTCGGAGATGACTGAGAGGGAGGTTCTGGTGTGGGATCCCGCTCTGGGAACACGGTTGGCAGCGAGTGCGCGGACGCATTGTGGGATATTTGTGATCTCGGTGTGGATGGTATCGCTAGTAGGGGTTACAAGCCGATGTGCACTGATCAACGGGTGGCGTACCTGAGATGGAGGTATCTGTCTTTGAACGACCGAGCATGCGTTTAACGACGCTCCCTCTGCGGTGTCTTTGGTGATCTCTTGAAAGAAGAAGAGAAGACAAGAGAACCGGGGAACAGTGATAGTCTGTGATTTGAAACAAATAAGAACCCAGAAAAGGTATAAAAAAGAAGAATTGACTGTTCCCAGTGACTCTCACGAATCATTTAGTTATTTATTTAAAACCCCAATTTGTCCTCCCCCATCACCGGTGGTGGCAGATCCGATTCTGATACACTGCATTCGCATCTCAACATGGGCAGTTCAGTGCATTCCATGGTGTTAACTGCACATTTGTCCAGCTCGATTCGCGTACAAGTTCAAAATGAGGCAGGTGAGCATGAAGTTGGAGACGCTCCAATCTCCAGATGAAGCTGTCCATGTTAAGTCGTGTTACAATGGAACGTCAGCGCACCACGAGAGACACCCACAAGGCACCCAAAAAGATGAGCTTAACCTGTCACAATAAGTCATAGAACAACATCAAGAACATCAAACCTAGATCACATGCACCAAAGACGAGTTGGCTTCCGGTGCCACGATAGACCGCAGCATATGTTGACAAGACACAACCCTACACAAAATGACGATCATATGGATGAACGATCCCAACTCGCTCAAATGGAATGTGCACATACCAAACAGGGATATATACGCACGGCACATACACATGAGCTGCGTTCCGTAGGCAAAGAAACCCACACAAAATACACATTTCAGTCCCTATACATAATCTCGACGATCTTGACGGTCCCCTGGCCCGGGCGCGATCAATTGAGTGTGTTCCATACCGTCGTCAAGAACACCATGAGTGCGAACACGATCTAAAGGGGGGCAGGAGCAGCAATAGCATTGGTGGAAGGGAAGACGTAGAGTGAGAACAAAGCAAGAATGACGTCAGTCCAGAAATTCGACAGACAAAAACCAATACATACACCGGGAGACCACAGCAACTCGAGCCTCGGTTTGGACATCGGTATGCAGATCCGGGGAGGAGGCGGTCCCTGAAAACCAGCATCGCTATACATTGAGCAAACGATCAGAAAACTTTCAACGACTCGTACGCACGCAGCACGCAACATAGTGTGACATACCTCGGCAAGCGCAGTGCAACAAGCTGAGTGATGATACAGAATGCGAGCGTGCACAACATCAATCGTGGGCTGCGATCCCAGAGTATCCATAGTATCAAGACTGGCATGTGGCATATTGATATGCTAGTTGATTATCAGCCACACGAACCTTATGTAGAGGAGGGGCTCAATACTGCTGCTGGTCGTGATGGATAGCTTGCCGACGGACACCCCGATGGCGTACGATAGTTTGCAACTGCGATGAAGGGATCAGGCGGTGAGGACATCGCCCAAAACTCTATATGGCACAAGAGGTGCTGCTCGCCGAGACAGACAGGTATGATCCCGCTAACTCTATCGAGACAAAGAAATGTGACACTAGAAAGGGATGCGTGAATGACCACGCTCAGAGGCAAGCAAAAGAAGACGAGTCGTGGAAGGATTGCTCACCATGCATTTGAACGATCATCGCAAATGAGGCCACATAACGGCTGAGCATGAACAGGACCTTGGCAAGTTGTGAATTGAGAGTCTTGCTATCCATATGAACCACTTCATCCAGGAACATGAGGATGTAGTCCCGCAGCAGGACTTAGTCGCACGAACAGAGATCGGCCGGAAAAGGATGAATAGCGGAAGGACAGACTACAGAGATGACAGTCGGACGTTGGAGAAGAGAGGGCGCGTACCGTCAAACCGACAGGGAGGATATAATCTCTGATTAATACTTCATGCGTCCGAATCCAGATCTATGGAACAGGGATCACGAACAATGAGAGCACTATAAACAGAATCTTGGGATGGTCAAAAACGAACTAAGTCAATCGTATCAACGCGGGTCTCACCTCACGATCTGCAACGAAAATATGCTCTCACTGGCAGCGGGCAGCCTTAGCAGCGCCACTATCCGTAGCCTGTTGTCTCGTTGCCAGCGAGGCGTGCTCTCCTGCTCTTCACCGCTGTCGAGCCAGCCAGGGTCGCCGAGCGGATTCTTCCGCTCTTTTGATGCAGCGGACTTGGTAACTGCATGTCTCCACTCCCTCGAGGCGTTCCGTTCGTCTTACTCGCCTTGTGCGTCGGGCTGCCGAACAACTCCGATGATCGAGTCGCTGTCCGAACCGACTAAGCCTGTGGGGTCGCCTCGACTGCTGGCGTGTGCCCTACTTTGCAGTGCGCGCAGGCCGCCTGCTTGGCTCACTGTCCAGAGGTTCCATCCGTCTCTGACTCGCCCATGCCCAATCGCTGACTGGTCCGCCGGCGGCCCCCCCCCCCTCTCCACTTTCGCCTGCGACGCATCCCCCCAGTCGCCTCCGCTTTTTGCTTGACGTGCCCTTTGCCCTGTCGTGCTGGCTGCGCCCTCTCCTGCCAGTTCTCTCGCACCTTGGCGCGCTGTGCGGCCCGCTCCTTGTCGGCGTCGTATCTTCATCAACCCTTTCTTCTTTCGCGAGTTCCTTCCGCCGAGCTCAGGCGCGTTTCAGCACGATCCTATCTGTGACGACTATCTCATTGTGGTCATCAGATCCGCCAATACCATGATATAGCGATGCCATATTGCGCGCTCTGGCGCAAGGTCATGATAGCATCGTCGATCTCGACGTCAAGATCCTGCGCAATTGAGACGAACGGCTGTCTCGGGTACAAGGACGCGCTGAATGAATTGAACTAGCGTGAGCGACGCGATGAGAGACGCATCGAACATCGACGGCGGAAAAAGATCATACCTGGCGTATAATGACGAAACCTGCTCATCATAGCTACAATGGAACATCGGCATTTTAGATAGGCTGCAAATAAGGAACACCGAGACCCCGGTCGAGTCTTTCGGAACTTGCGAATTGTCCCTTGGCGGTAGATGCCAGACTGTGCCCTGCTCCTTGACCTCTTTGACTTCGCCCCAGAAGACGCTCTTGTTGTTCGGGTGACTTGTTACGCAGCAGCACCGTCGAACCTAGCGATCAATGATAACTTAGCGACGGGACGACGACCACACGTGCGTCAGAGAGAAAAAACGCACCGTTTTCCCTTGCCCCGCGGGCGACACGTGTGAGCCTCCGCCGTGCGCCTGCCATGCGCGTATCTGTCCCGTCCAGCTCCGTGTCAACACTCCCAGCACGTTCTGTTGCGCAGAGTATGGGCGTGGCGTGGATTCCGGACTGACATTCCGCCAAGTTCGAACGATAACATTGCATGGCCGAGGGCGAGGGCGAGGTTTAGGGGATTGATCGGGGATGTTTATTGACTGACGGAGGAGACCATTTGGAGACAGCCCAGGAACGTTTGATCTCGGAGTCGACGAACAGGAAATTGAGTGGTAGAGTGATCACATTGACGCGTCGAAGGGCTTCTGTAGCGAGGATGGACCGGGGGGCGGGGAACCGTTGATAATCTCAACGCCGTGAAATCGGCTTGAACGGGTCCTGCGAGTCGTCGAGAGATGAAGTCTGTAGTGGCATTTGCTGCAAAGTCGGTCGCAAGGAGGTTTTTTTTGTTCTTCCTGGACCAAAGCCTCTAGACAGTATCAAAGACCGACGGCTGAAAATCACGGTGTGCAGGGAGATCACGACTGTAGACGCTCACTTTTTCCACGTCGTCTGAAGAGGTGGTTGACTTCTTTTCATCTATGACGTGCTTCGAGGACGAGGTCACGTTGGCGTCCATGGAGTTCTAATAGGAGAGAAAAAGCTCGTCGTCGCTCTGGTCGTCGCTGGACTTTACGTTTTGCTGCGTTCCAGTGGATTTGAACTTGCTTTTGGATATTTTTCCATACTTCAAGCTGACGGCGGTTTGGGCAGGATGAAGTCGGTAAATAGAGAGTAAAACAAGCATAGAACAAGGCTCGTTCCCGCCACACAATAAATGCAGGAAGTACGACAGGATTCAGAGGGTGGTGCGATGGGGATCGGGATCGACGGGCAAGCTCCAAGGCCGTCGTGGTCGCTTCGTCGGGCTGGTGGGACTCGGACGAGCGTTCATCAGGTAACCCGCACAAGTTGCTAAGACTCGGAATTCTAGGCTAATCTACCTGGTAATCACCCCAATCAGAACCGTACATTTCGTACATCAGAGACTGATCCGAATCATCGTCCGATTCACTATCAACCTCATCTTCGTCTTGAGACTCAGTCGCCCATTCAAAAGCATCCAAGTCAGCACACGAGTAACCTGCATCAAGGTCGTCAAATCCAACTGGGTGAGTGAGCGAAATACCGGTGGCAGTCGCGAGATCGAGGGCACCCTCTGCGCCAGAATCGTTGCCCCATCCACTCTCTGCTCCAGTTGTGGGCAACTCCCATTCAAGAACATCTAGGTCTGCAGCGGAGAGTTCGTTCTCGAGGTCGGCAAATTCATTCGAGTGAGCAAGCAGGGTCGCGGCTGTATGCGAGTGATTCGACGCATTATCCCGCACGGTGCCTGGAGTGGATAAACTCTGGGAAGTAGTTAACACCGTTTCGTCCGCTGCACTGTCCCGAACGTGAGAATAGGTATGGCCAACGCCGAGGCCCCAGTGAAACCTCAGCAACATATCGCGATCCACAAACCTTGTTTGTTGTAGTTAAATTAGTAAAGAACGTGTATCAGGAATTCGAATGTACAACACCTGTTGACGTAGTAGTACTTCCAATCGTCACATTCTTTTGCTATAGGAGACAGGACAGCGCGGTCCAGCTGAGGCCGTCCCTTTGCAAATGCGGGTATTAAATGGCATCCTCTCAAGATCTCCGCAGGATCGATGAAACCGAACGCGTCATCGACGTCCAATGGAACGAACTGTAAGACATCCAGTTCGACCGCACGTTGCCGATCGGGTGGGATCCATTGGAACCATCGGACGTGTAAAAAGTCTAGTCGACGGGGGTTGTAGTCGCTTAGCCCTGGACCGATGTACTGAACGTTCGCGTGATAAGCACCAATGACACGAGCGTAACAGAAGCGGTGCTGCACCACTTCGTCCGCATCTCCTGGGGACAGCAGCATCATTAGATCGCATCGGTTGCTCCTGGGGTTGAAGGTGTCCTGGTTGCGGCGAACGTCGTATGTGGTATAATTGACGCGAAATACATTATGTTCGTAGATCCGGTCGCCTCTCAATAGTACGTGATCGGGGGTACCCATTGATGCGTTATAGCGGCCATCCAAGCCAGGTACCATTGGAGAATTGACACTAGGTTCCGAAGCTTGCATGTGAATAGACTTGATACGGGGAAGGAGGTGACGCTTCAGTTTTAAGATGAAGTTCTGCTCGATTCATTCAGCCCTTGTCCGATGACAGAGCGAGTCTAATAGGCATACCTTCAGAGCCAGATCACCTGAGTTCTTGCTAATGAAGCTATGGAGATCAATCGGTCTATGTTGTGATTTCCCAACATTGTACCGTTCGTCCAGATCAGATGGGACTTGTTCCAAGGGAGCGCAGCCAATCTGGGATTCACGAATTCGCCGTATCCTTGCTTGTCGTCGTTCAATCCGAGTCAGTTGACGAACGAACTCGTTTCGGCTGGTACGTGTATATCTGACTTTACCAACTCTGTGTTCCCGCTCTCCCTGAGGTCAAGGGTTAGTGTTCAGTTGACATACACGATCATACAACCAAGTACATACGAGTTGAGTCGAATAAGAATCTGTGGTTCCGAACATCTTGATGGTAGTAGTGTAATCACCGAGGGCGTGGAGCTTGTAAGTACGAAGATTGAAGGTTTTTGGTCTGCGTGCTGCAGTCGGGGCAGTGGAGCGCGTATGCTCGTGCTGAGTGCTCGCGCGAGCCTCACGACGTTGACGACATTGTGCCTCGCGCTTGAGCTCTTTGGTACGAAATGCCGGGCACGTATCCGCTTCGAACGCACGAATAGCCTCACCGAGAGATTTTGTGGCGTTATCCAACAATTCAAGAGTTTCGTCAGTGTGGATACGTAGCTTTGCAAGCCCGTGCCACTGACAGAGGATGTAGAGGAGCTTGAGCACGGAAGAATTGTAGGGCTCTGGAAGCAAGCCTTCGAAAACGGGAAGAGAGCACTGCAGAACCCGGGTTAGATTGCCGGAGGGCATTAAATTACCACATACCTGGAGGAGGTCTTCGAAATCCCGAGCTGCGATTCTTGACATATCTGAGGCATTTTTTGAAAATCGCCGGATGGTGTCTCTTCCGAACGAAGGGATCTGGCGATATCTTAGATAAAAAAGGGTGTCAGTTGAGTGGTTGGCAAGAGCTTGTTAGTCAGAATGGCTTTCCTTTGATCGAGCTCACGCAACTTGGCCCCTTTCAGGCTCTCCACCATGCGCAAGAGATGACTTAAGACGGCTTTCCAGACGCCGAGTTCAAATTCATGTAACAGATCAACCACCAGGATGATGAAAACACAGAAACCAAAACCACTGAGTCTCTCGGAAAATGCGTTCTGCATAAGTCCGCACGGGTTAGCATAGATACCTTGAGCCCAGTTCACACTCACCTTGGTGGGTATAAGCGACTCATCCTTGAGAAGCGCTTGAACTTGAGCAGAATCAACGGCACAGTTTCTCTCGTAGATTAGCTTTCGCGCGTCCCGGATTTTGTTCTGTCGGTTGTTATCGTCGATACGAACCAGTAGCTGACGCTGAGTCATATCCTGTTGGGTACCCATATCAGGAACATCCACCATGGGAAGCTTGCACCGTGGACAGGGGCACGATCCGAGGTTGCGTATAGACGCGATCAGAATCCTATTTGAATGAATGCAATGTTAGCAAATATAGACAGAAATGGGAGTGGTATATATACTTCTCGGGATAATCCGCAGAATATGTGAATATTCGCGGATAGAAGCGCCGTCTGATGCCATCACAACACATTATGACGATTCCATGGTGATAGGCTGAGATAAACTCTTCGTCGAGGAGTATCTTCCACTGTGCGTGGAAGAGCTCTCGCTGGCAGTGCGTATGAAGTGCCTCGTGCGCTTTATCGCCTAAATGTGTCGTCAGAAAATCCTTGAATTCGTCGGGTAGCTGGGCGGAGGGTGAACTCGCAGCTTAGCGAACCAGTTTAGCCGTGTGACTGAGTACTCACCACTTGGAAATACGCTGCGTGAGAGCAGAGATTATTCGTTGGTTGACATCTACGGTACTTGGACTCGTTTCCAAAATATACGTAGAGTGGCCATAGTTTGGCATGGCCAAAGGTGGTCAGCTGGGTTGTATCGGATGAGAACATGAGTGCCACAACCACACGAGGCACGTCACAGTCTGGTTCTGGCGGCGAGTCTTGAAGCGCTTGATGCGCCTCGATAAACGTAGTGGAGGTAAATAGTTCACCATGTACCTTGATAGCATGGTCTCTGTGAGGTGGCTGCCATCGCAGTTCGTACGGTTCGAAGTGAAAAAGTGATGCGTCAGCTGGATTTGTGATTTTTTCGGTGATTATTGAGACGAGTGACCGATGATAAAACCCAGGGACATTGTAGTCTTTTGGCCCTGGGTTCCTTGACCGACTATGGAATGGCACCGAGATCTTGACTGAAGAACACTTCCATCCGTCCTCCTCACCCAGTCGCTCCGGAACGTACTCATCAAACTGATTTTGACCAAGTTGATGGTCAATGGCGTCCCATGCAGTCTGAGACACGAAGGTAGGTGAAAAAGAAGGATTGCCGACAATACCAAGGAGCTGCCTGAAACTCTTTTTGGATTTCTGGGCTCCTTGGTTCCAATACCAATCCCCGAGCTGCATCGAGCTCTCGTTGGGGTAAGGGTAGTATGAAGATTGATTCGAGGGCCCAACACTAGAGGACTCCAAGTCGGCGCAAGCGGAAGACATATTCTGGACTGAAAACGGGTCCTCTGGGTCATGGCGAGGAGGGGTGTCACTGTTGTATACGCGGAACAACCCGAACTTATTCGTCTGCGTTGTGAACAATTTGCGAATCGACGAGTAAAGGGAACAAGCGAATTTGCTGACGGGGACAGGAAGCTTGTTGTGAGACGAAGTGGAGTGATTTGTGCCTGGCAACCCAGCCGGGGGCGGATTGGGGAATACTTCAGGAGGAGGAAGTGGCGACAGGTGCTCCGGAAGCACGTCACGAAACCGCAATGGTATTTTGCGGCTGGTGCATCGCGGCCTTCGTAGTATCGAAGATACTTCATCCTCTACTGGATGCTGCTGCAAAAGGGAAGTTGAGAATAAATTCCGACATTCAACAGACTATTGAATATCATTTTACGCACCGAGTGTAATGAGAACGGTCCTGGTGCCAGAGGTTCAGAGCCACGACTTTCGCTGGAGGAACGCGAGAGCCCAGTTTCAGCATTATCCAAGCCAAACCTCATGTTGGGACACGCAAGTCTGGCCCTTTTGTCTTGGTAGACTTCTTTTGCCTTGGCGAGTACACTTGCAAGTCGTTTCTTCCCTTTTCCACATGCCTTCTGGTGGCGAGTGAATGCACCCAAGTCAGAGAAACCTCGGCCGCAGACGCAGGCTTGTGTGAACGAGGCTTCACCGATAGCCATCTCTGCCACTCCCCCCGGACCAGTGGGACCACGGAATTGGACAAAACTGATGGGTCGCACCTGCGCGCACGTGAGCTGGAGGACCCACTTCCGTTTCGAGCGACCAATGCCCACGCATGAGACAGACAACAAGGCGAGTGCACAGCAAAAGACGAGGCGAAGGCGTACACGCGTCTGATTCTACAGAGAGAGAGAGAGTTAAACAACGAACGGCCATGAATGAATGAAAGGGTAAGGCAGAAAGGCAGAAACGGAAAACGAAAGAGATGCAACAAACAAGGAACAAGTAGCAACGAGGAAAGAAAATAAGGTAAGAATGAGAAAAGAGGCCAAAAAGAAAAGACAGAGACCCAAGAAGGCCGCGCGTGAGAGGACGGTGACCGAGGGCAACGAACCGTCACACCATGACAGTGCTTCCGAGCTACGCTATACCCCTCCATATGTCCCTTCTGCCGCCGACTGAACACCTAGTACCACGTCGAAGGCTTGTGAACAAGTCAGACCTTGATGACTAGATACCTTGCGAAGAACGTGCCTTATGCTCACCAGAGGCTTGGCATGCGGCATTGATCGCGTGAAAGTGTAGAACTACCTTGCAATGACCTCGAGATAAGTGGTGAGGAAGCTCGCTTCGTCATAGTCTGAGTCGAAAACAGCGTTGTGGGTGAATCCCTTCCGAGTCCTTGACGTTGAGAAGAGAGTGAAAGATGGGATGCGCACGGAAAGGTAGAGCGACCTTCATCCGCACGGAGATCGTTAGCCGTTGGCCTTTTGAATACTTCCTCAACTTGAGTTACTAAGTATATTCATCCAATGGTAAAATGGGATACGATAGAGAAATACAACGGAAGGCATACTTTCCACTTCGCACCCGGCCGGGAGCACAGACGGCGATACACCAACTCGAGGTCCGAAAAGTCGTCGGGCACAGCCAAATCTTCGGTGATGATTCCCACTGTATGCAATCGTTCGAGGGTACGCAGCACTCCTTGATGCGTCTTGCCATCCGTAGTTGGCCGCGTGATCAAGATGTCGATGTCTCCGTAGTCTGCCTTTCCCCTGCACAAAAGCAGCAAGTAAACATAAGCGAGATCCGCCCGCGTTATACGAATGACTCTTGGTACTTGCCTTCTATAACTTCCCATAATCTCGATGAAGAGCTTGCTATCGATGGCGGCTGAATCACGATTTCAGTGTCACCGTGAGCCCACTCATATCGACATAGACGCAGCCAATATTGTCATATCAATGGGTTTGACTCCGTGTTCTCTTACTTGATATGCTCATGTGCTGCGCCCGTGTAATTCGTGATGAAAATTTCCTGAAAAAGTTTGTTAGGGTAGGGGACGGCGGCACTCGAAGTATCACGCACGCAACCGATGAGATCAGGAATGCCACCCCTTAGAGTGGGATAGGAGCGAATCGAGGGGAGAGTACCAGTAGACTCCACGCAAAGAGCCAACTGAGCGTGTCGATGAGAAGGGATGCGCGCGCTGCCTATAACACACGGGCTGTGAGAACGAAACATGACCGTCTGTGCTTCATACCTTGAAATAGGATTTTCCACTGCGCCATTGCGTGACGAGCACGCCGCACTCGTTGATTACCTTTTCTTCCTCGTCCTGGTCTCCGTCTTAGGAGACGGGCACAACGAGACCACCTGCACACTGAATAACAGCTTCAATCGCACGGCGCGATCCGTCACTCAACGCGAGAGATGCTGAAAGAAAGAAGAATACAACGGCCCGCCCATACGCAGACGTTTCGCCTTGGTTCGTTGTGTCTGCTATTTCTGCCCCTTTATCTCCGGCAGATTTTCGCCTTCAAACGCCGTCTCGGTCCTTGTCGAAATCGAGGACCAGGCTCAAGATGTGTGGATCTGGCCATGCAAAGGGTACCCTGGGATACGACGACCAAGACAGACGGCGTCGTCGACCAATGTGGGATGAGGATGCATATGTGGGTCTGGGATGCAAAATGAAGGACCGGGTTGTACTGGATAAACAGGTGAGAGAGATGTGAGAGCGGCATGCGAGGGCAGAATACCTTGTCGCTACCAGCACGGAGGGCAAAGAGATGGGTGATGTCGCGAGTGAGACCGGTGCGCCACCGACCGCCGAGAGCAGTAATACCTGCGGAGAGGACCTCCAAGTCTCCTACAGAAAGCTGGGGCGAGGGTGAGGTCGTGTGCGAGATGCTGAGAGAGACGTACGTCGGTAGCACAGGCGACGATGCCTGAGAAGATCGTGGCTGTGTCTGGAGAGTACTGCTCGCTAGGAGAGTTGTTAGTCAGAGTGCACGGGAGAGAGATAAGAGACACGCACGACTGAAGTTTACCCATGACTACGCGGCGATCGACCAACCGGTCAGTGACTAGCTTGGTTTCTTCATCGTTGTGTACTGCGTGGCGGTCATTTCTGAGTGACTCGATATCGTTCGTAGAAGCGGTATGAAGTATCTCGAACTAAGCTCATCTTCTCATGCCCGATATCGTCTGTGATATGTATAGAACATTTTCGCTGCATCTGCTATGTCCGATCCGACATCAACGTGGTGGCATGATTTGGTCGGAACACTGTTGTTGACTCACCTCTTCTAGGCATGCTGCATGTCACATTTTGCGTCCCGTGGTTCTGGTTTTCTTACAGGGGTTGTCGACGTGCGATAGAGGCGCTCTAAACGGATGGGAAGGAAAGAAAGGGAAAGAAGTGGAAACAGACGTTGACGAAGACAGGAATGCCAAGGAAGCGGAAGACATTGTGGGTTCCGAGTCGTTCTTCGCGTGCAAAATGTTATTGCGTAACCAGCGGTCGTGGGAGAACGGCCGTGGGGGAATACACCAGTAACACCTCGCTCAGGCTCGCTGGCAAGGCATCGATTCATCGTTGTCGCGCATATGCTTCGTGTGCAAATTCTAAACAAATGCAAACATTCTTCATTTGTGCTCGGAGCTCCCTTAGTATAAACCTGATCGTCGGGGTCGCGATGTTGCAAAGACTTCCAATGATACAAAGACATGCACTATGCAGGCCCGGTCTTATTACAGAACGGTCATTCACGCGTACGGGCGTGGCCTGAAATTTTTGGGCACGCCCCGACTCAATGAGGCTCTACAACACGGAACGCCCGCTCGTCGGAAGCATGGTCCAAGTCGCTCCTATGCATAAGGAACAAGGACGACATCTATTCCTCGTGTATTGTATGCACTACGAAACTATTCGTATTTTGGCTCCTCCCTCAGTCCCTATTGTCGCCGCCATCACACCTCTAGAGAGGTATCAAAGCCGCATGGAGGACTGGTGGTCCAATAATTCGTAGGAGCTAGCTAGCTACAGGGTGATGTTCGCCGATCACGCATATATTACACCACAGTCACAGTTCCATATTCTCGTGGCCTATCCAGTGCATTTCGTGAACGGCTCATTTATTCTCGGAGAGTAAGTTGCAACCTGGTTCGTCGGCATCTGCTTTCCAGTTCAATTTCCTATATTTCCGATTTCAAACCCAACAATACTATGGGGACAAAAGGTGAGGGACGCTTTTGTGTCGTTTCCCGAGAGATGCATGCGAAGGCTTCCGAGGGATACTGGTTTGCGAGTTGTAGAGGCTCCTGTCAGACCCGAGCGGCCCTGCCACCGCGGACAGTCCCCGCGTCATTCTTCGCATAAGCCCGCGTGTAGCAATGATCTGTGATCTGGATGATCCGAGTCGGATGATCGATCAGTGTGTTCATTCACGTATGTCTAGCGCTTGTTATTATTATTATAAGTTATCCGTCATAGCCCTATATGATAGTCATAGCGGTAGTTCACATGGGACAACCATCACATTGGGCACAAACTGGACTAGAGACCTTTATGTAGATGAAGGGATAATTACTTTTCCATACCAAGATCTTCATCGTCACCAGCAATCGACAATTTGATCACCATTTAATAGCGGTGATCATGATCATTTCTGTGTGCTACATGGTCAAGATGGGGCGCCGGTATTAATGAAAATCCCAAGAACTCATAGCAATTGTGGGAGCCCCGCTATACCGTCCAGAGGTGGCACTCGTCGCGATCTTCAGTACCAAATATATTCCCAGTAATTGCACGCGAACGAGAAATAACAACAGTAAGGGATCATTTACCGACTATGCCCATGGATGTAGGACGCCTGTTACATACCTTCAATGGTGAGATGCCAAACAGCTATTTGAATAGAGTGACAGGGCGCCTCGACTTTAATCAGGGTAAGGAGGCTAGATCATGCCAGAGGAAAGCAAACGACTCTTCCGTTTAGCATCACCAGCTTGAACACCAAAGGTAGTTGACTATTCTATGACGAGTTAGTGGCAACACCAACCTATCATGGTCTTATGATTCAACAGAAAGCGGCACAATGGCTCGTCAAGTGGGGCAAGGCGCTTGACCGGCTATCAGAGACTGCCAAGGAGGAAAGTGAGGTGGGCGTGGTTGATGGTGCACCAGGTCGCCGCATGTACTTCTCGTCGTCGACTGACACAGTTAGAGACATGGACAACCCAGAACTTGAATTATAACACCAACTTTGGCCCCGACGTAAGCCCGGCCAGGGTAGGTGCAACTTCGTTTCAACTTGAATGATTCATGCATCGTGGCCGCTCATTGGATGCTGTTTCTAGATACTCGCCAAGTTCGGTATAAGATAAAAAGAGGTCCAGTGACCGCACAATTGATCGCAAAAAAAAAACGGAGAAAGTTGGCTTGGCTGACGTCAGCGCGCGACTCGTGGCCGGACCGGTGCCACCAGAAACTTTGGCCAAACTCAATACATTCTTCAGAAGTTATTCAAATCGATTTGTGGGAACACCAAGTCGGTCTCTACCAATGTGCCGACATGGACCTTCTCAAGACCATTTTCGAAGTCAATCTCGGCTTATTCGAAGGCCCTAGAGCCTGAGGGTCCGGCAATCACGCTCACAAGATTCTGATAGCGCGGAGATTCGAGGACGTGGTTGCGCTCTACAGCGCTTCAAGTTTATGGGCCAAGGGGCACGAGGACTACTTATGTCTCGAAGGGTGTCTATCACTGATACTATCACAAGAGAATACCAGCCAACGCCGGTCACGGTGTTGCTGTTTACATCGAGAATTAAACATTAGGTAACTTCGTTTGCACAGCGGCCCGGTGACATCCGTCAATGACATGAACTGTATAGAAACAAGTCCAGACCAACAAAGATCACACAACGGGAGCTCATACATAATTCCGTTGCAACGAGATCTCAACTGCTACACTCTGCGAGACTATGGACCGGTGGCTAGCACGCCTGCTCAACCGCCCCCATGCCCCATCCCGGATATACCACACTGGCACCTGGAACCCTCAGGCTATCATAGCTGAGTCAGGCAACACACCGCCACACTGGGCCACCGCCCTGAGGCCTGAGGTTTTAGTGGGTATCACGCTGCCACGGCCCTCTGCTTGACCGAGGTGTCCCCACAGCTCGGAGTCCCACACCCGCACACCACGGGGAGTGCGTCAGTGCATTTTCCCTCGGACCGGTAGTCTAGACTGGCAGCCGCCTTAGCGTATTCAGTAGGACTAGGCTAGCCAGTTGCTGCTCAATGATACCGCTCGTCCAAAGAAAAGAAAAAAGAAACTGAGCCCAAAATTCCGAGCCAAGAATTCACGCACTATCTCGTGTCAGTCGACGTTTACATCAATCACATGTACATACATCCCAAATCTACATAGCAAAAATCAAAGGACATACATGGTTAAGGCTCAAAAACGCCAACATTCTGTACAACATTGGATCATACAAGGAGAAGCTAATAATAACGTATTGATGAGGGGGCATAGTTGAAATAAAAAAGAGGTTGTCCTTCGAAAAACATATGATACGTTGTGATTGCTTCGTACTTGAAGATACTAAGTATGGGGGTATGAGCACAAGGAAACCGACACTTACCAATACAGCCTACGTCTCCAATGGATCAAAGCGAACGGAAGAGACGGCGTTGAAGTATCTACCAGTTGCTGATTTGGGGTCGTCTGTATCGCAACGGACACCATGAATACGCTTCAGATCCACTGCACTGTATGCTTCAAGGAGCTCGGCTTCGCACTCTTCACAAGATACCTGTGTCGCAGCCAGTGCAAGTATCATACGTTTCTTCACCGAAAGTGCGCGCATATACTCTGCAAGTACGTCATTGACGGTCCTCCGTTGTGGTAGATCCACTGGTCTTCCCTGTGATCTTTGTCAGCATCGGGTGTTTTGTTACGAGGGAAGGCAAGGCAACAAAACGCAGACCATTCGGCGAGACATCTTCATTAGATGAGCTGTGTATTCTTCCAGCCGACGGGTATCATTGATTTTCGCATGTTCGCCGGCCTGCGAAGACTCTGCGACGGACTTCGAGATGCAAGAGGCAACCAATAGATTCCCAAAAGCCCAATTACCAGGAATGAGCTGGTATTCCACGGGCATCTGCATGGTCGTGGATGTGTAAGGAGTAGGAGGACTGTAGAGCTCGGCGCGCTCGCAACTTTCCATGCAAGAGCCTGAGGCCGGAATGGTTGGGTTTCGAACTTGAATCATGTCTTTTGAAGTGTATATGTGGAAAATTAGAGCTCGACATGTTCAAGTAAGTTGAAGTTACCTGCCTTTTACGCGAATGATTCTTCAATGCGGTGGGAGCTGGATGCTTGGCCAGCTGTGCTTTGGGTAGAGGTCAAATAACTTTAAGGCCTGTTATGGATAAGCTGTGTCTAAATCTCCTGCCACACCTTTACTAGTTCAGTTGTTCACAGAGGTCGTACCGTCGTAGCAAGGGTCGTAGTCACAAACTCCCGCAAAACTGGAATGCGCGATTTCTACGATTGGTCAACTGTAAGCTGATTGACGCTCGACTCAACAATTTCCCTACTGATTTCCTGATCCTTAGATCGTTCGATTGTTCTTAGACTCCGAAGGCGGAGGACTCGGTTACATTGTAAGTTACATCTATTATATTATGCTCCGGAGCTGCAGTGCCTGCCTGTCCACCGTAAGTTACATAGTATCGTGTGTATCATTAGTTCAGTTGTTCCGAGTCACCGGTCGTACTAGTCACAAAACTCCCGCGCACAGCTGGAATGCGCGATTTCTATGATTGGTCAACTGTTGAAGCCGATTAAATTTCCTGATCCTTAGATCATCGTTCGATTGTTCTTGAACTCCGAAGGCGGAGTACGAGGGCTATATTCACGCCGAGCCCCAAGGGCCTTGATCGTGAGGCTGCCCTTAGTAAGTTAATCACTCGATTGTTCTCCGAAGGCGGAGAACTCGGCTACTACACCCACGCTCAGGCCACCCTTAATCCGTATTGTTCGATCGTTTGTTCTCCGAGAGCGGAGGAGTCGGTTATATTCACGCTCAGCCTGAGATCGCTGCTGTACTATTAGTCTAAGACCCTTACTTATCATTCAACATCATCATCATCGTGAGAACTAACCTGTCCAAGAGGGGCGGAGGAAATCGACTCACCTTCTTCTCTTCGAAACTGTCTGTCCGTCGAAATCATGATGAAGTTTGATGACACTGAATTATTCAATGGGGCCCTTGAAGTGGCGAACTTGTGGAGGTCTCGGCTATCTGAGATCGCCAATATTATTTTGTTCAATTATTCCTGAAGGGCGGAGGGCTCTCTGATATGGATGCCTTTTTGCTCCAAAAAAGAACAACTCCATTGA
Organism: Leccinum uliginosum; assembly: GCA_038091455.1. Taxonomy (NCBI): domain Eukaryota; kingdom Fungi; phylum Basidiomycota; class Agaricomycetes; order Boletales; family Boletaceae; genus Leccinum; species Leccinum uliginosum. The sequence continues at coordinate 27,292 of JBBPOM010000060.1, forward strand.
ATCAACTCGTCAAGACTCTCGGCGAAGGTTGGATTGAGACGTTAATATGCACACCTGCCGTTGGTAGTAATTCCACTGAACCCTAACTTAGGCTTTAGGTCGTCGTCTCTGGGAAAATGGCAACGTTTGCATCTAAAAACGTTTGGGGCTGTTTCATATCCAACCCATCGGCAATGACAGTGTTACATGAAATTTATGGTCAACAGCACGAAACGAGCCATACAACTTTTTTTGCGCCGATCCACAGGATCGTGCGTACATGGTGGCCCCTCGTTGTGGGACAGCGGTACCGTGACGCTGGGTCCCTTAGAGTCAGCTGCAGTACGTCTGATACTGCTGACATGCACGCACCGCAGTGCCGCCTGGCAGACAGCCTCAATTAGATAATTTTTAAAAGGCGTGATCACTTACGGCGAGTTAGAGTCAAAGGTGCCCGTTATGAAGGAGGGCAGAACAGCTTGTCGACATTTGGGTGTCCAGAGGCGGACCCGATGATATGGTCATGTTCCGTAGGAGGTACTAATGTCGTGGATATTAGCGTGGTGATTATTAACGGGGGTTAGGGGGTTAGGAGTAAACGACGAGCGGGCTAGGCGATGTGACTAAAGTCACTGGTTCGATTGAATTGATCATGAGGTCAGGGACTCACGGCGGCATTGGGGATGTGTCCGAACCCCAAATCAAGATTCGCCATAATTTACATAGAGAAGATATCACCGATCCGGGTGAGGTGGGTGCGATAGTAGGTCGGCGATCAAGTTGAACAAAGTCACTGGTTTGATTGAATTAATCTCATGATGAGGTCAAGGAACTCGCGGCGGCATTGAGGGTGTGTCCGAATCCCAAATCCAGACCCGCCATAATTTACATCATAGAGAAGAGGTTACCGACCGGCGGGGGTGATAGTTCAGGGTCCTGCCCCCTTTTTAGTGTGTCACTGCCCAAGGATCTTCGTGTGGAGTATGGTCATGTAATGCGGCGAATACCGAAAAACAAGGAACGGAATCGAAGTGTTCCCACAAATTAGGGGCGGCAAAGACCTTATGAAGGCACTTAGGTAATTATCAAGAATCTCCGCCAATCAAAAGGCTGCGATTCATTTCGGATGTGTTCGACGCAACTAGTTGATTGATTTTCGGCTGCTCAACAGACCATCGTACATACTTGGTCGAGAACTACACAGGTTCAATTTATTCACGTTTAGTACACCTCGTGTGTTGCGTGATTTTTATGATTGGTTAAGTGTGAGCCGATTACTACGTTGTACGGTTTGGCGATCCATGATTCCATGGTACGTTTCCTTACTTTCCATATGCCGCATCATCCGATTGTTCCTCGAAGGCGGAGGCCTAAGTGCTTGGCTAAGTTCACTCTCAGACCGCTGCAAGCCAATGGGTCGAGTATTATCATATATATCTCTCTGGCTTGCGACCTGCCATTCCCTCTAAATACTATTCCTCCGAGCGATGGAGTCTGAGTTCCAAGGCTCAAACACTGCCAGTAACTTCGGTCTGTTAATTCTCGGCGCGAACACTGCTGATTTCTTCAGCTTCGGGAATCACGGCTTGGCACCTGCACCTTATCCCGACGGCTTCATCAGGCACGTCCCATACGCTGTTTGAGATTTGGCTTTTCGCAGACATCGCAGGATCCAGCGCATCTCATTCCAACAACCCAGAGGGATCTCCGATCCATGTCAGCAACTCAGCAAACCACGAACCGGGTTCACCATCGCCGCCCGGGTCACCCGATGAAAGCCCACCAAATTCTGCGCCGCCCTCAGAGGTCGAAGGCCCTATTATTGACGGTGCCAATGTGATCGCGGCCGCCGCGGGCCCATGGGTCCAGAATCCACCTCCAACGATCGTGCAATCTCGTATGTTATGCTATCGTTCCAATTTATCATGCCACTAACTTCGTTCACAATTCAAAAGAAACCCTCCTTCAGGCACTGAATCAAAATGCGCCAGACTGGTTTCTGATCCGAATCAACGCTATCGCGACATTCACGAACTATCTCTGTACTACGAACTGCGCTCCCGGACTTGCGACTGCTACTCATGTCACGGTCGCCATCAACCGCGCCATCAGTATGATCCGCCGAGCGCAACCCAACCAAGAGTGGACTCCACAAAATGGTGAGTCTCTCATGCAACCGAAAAACACTCAAGCTCAACTACTAGTTTCTAGTTCGCATTGCGGTGGATGGCCGCCAATTCCAGACACATTTGTCTGATTCTGGCTTTCGATTCTCCTTTAGACAAGAGGTAATTTGTACCCCACTAGCAATAATTTCTACACTTATCTGAGCATCCATCACTCAGATCACACTCGCGGGGCACGAGTTCTTTCATAGGGCTTACATCTCCACTCGAAAACTACTTGCACCGGCTCACCAACAGCTGGAGCAGTTCGAATACCCCCGCATCGTCTTTCTTCGGAGCCTCAACGACGTTGTGACCGCATCACATTGGACGGTGCAAGATGGTGGCAACCTTTTATGGGACGACGAACACGGCTTTCGATTCTTTCACGTAGACACGACGAACAACGGATCCCCTGCGGTAAGCCACTTCGATTCGCTCTGGCCGCGTCTCGTACTACATCTAAACGACCTAATTACAGATCATCTGGTTTGGACGACCGGAAATTCGCGAATTCTTGTACCACTTCTTCCGCCAATCAAACTCGGTCGGATTCATCGAAGTGTATCAAAACGTACAGAATCACCTTGGGTATGACCAGTGGACAGAAGTCACGCACGCGACGGACGCCATGTTGGCATTTGGTTTGGGATGGGTAAGTTTGTACACTTGTAGTTCGTTCTATTGCATCTAATTATTCACTAGATCGCTGCGGTGATAGAAAGCGACGTTCTTGGAAACAGGCGCTTCACACCAGACGTCGTCACGAAACGTCGCCGTGATCACTTCTGCGATATCTACGACAAATTAATTTCTTGGTTCGGAGCTCTGAGGAGCGGGGTAAGCATGGCAAATATCAGCCCAGAGTCAAGGGCGCAAGCTATAAATGCCATTGCCACCCTCAGCGAATTGTCGTTACCTGACCTCAGTTTCTACTTCGCTTGATTCATTTGTTTCAAACACTTGAACACGTAACCACTGGCAAAAGGCCGTGATGTAATATACTTTACCGTGACTAGTAGTATCTATTACGACTTGGTTTGTGTCACGTCGAACTTCTTTCACTGAGTCACCCACTATGATGCGAAAGCACTCCTGGAGTTCTCGCCGTGCCGTTGGTTCGTAAAATTTCATTCAGCTCGAGTCGTCGCAGTAGTTTCAACCCCATCACCCTCACTGACTCGGAGTCCACGTGTTCGCCAGACAGAATTACTTATAAATGCTTAGCAGCCCATCTCACCACAATGCCAGTGCCCCCTGAACTGCCAATCCTCCCGTCAGCAGGCATCGTCGGCACGCCGCAAACGGCCGTTCGACTACGCTTTCCATATCGTCCTTTTGTCGAGGCCTGCAATGCCCTCTAGCTAAGCTCAATACGTCCATGCGAGTACCATGTACAGTGAGTTGCTCTGCTCAACGCTCTTTGCACCAACTTCCCGTCCTGACCTTGACTTGGGCCATAGTATATCGTATTCACTCCCGGAATCTGCTTGTCATCACAGATATAAACCTGTGTGCCCGCCTCGCTCGTTGACCAGCTGCTCAATCCGCCCTGCTCAACTCTAATCCTCAACGTCACAACGCACGTACCGTCCCGATACCGGCCGGGTCTGACGCGGCCCTGATCGATGATCCTCGGAGAGGGACTACCAACGGCGTAGCAGACAGGACCGACTTGCACACCCGGGCCGACACCTGGGCTGTGCTTCGTGCATCCCAAAATCCCACCGTACAGGCTTATTGGGAACAGGTTTGATTTGGTATGACTCAAATGACTTCTTTTCGACGTGATACCCAATTTGCTGTAGTAGCCGTTGGTGCTTTCTAGGCCAGTTTTGACAGAAAGCGCGGATTAGTAGCGGTCGTTGATGTGGCTGGATGTATGTTTCTGGCATTGGCTTTCATGATTTCCATGCGCTAACCAGTCCTTCCACTCTCTGCAGCTGCAGACACTGCCGACTCGGAGCGTATCGTGTTCTTAAAGCATTTTCGCTGTTCAACGCCATCCTGAGTAAGTGTTTCCCCGTCTGTTGCTTCATGTCTCGTTCTGAACTGAAACCTGGGGCAGTGTGTAGTTTCTATCTTTTCCTCCCGACAATGACCCGGAAGCACTACTCAGCGTCAATACGGCGATCAACGAAACATCGAGGCATTGTTCACCAGAAAGTACGGAATTTTGATCGAGGCGTGCCGGTGTCGGCACTGGAGGCGAGTCAAACGTTATCTCAACGGGTCGTCGTATTCTATCTACACTGGTGAAACACTTTTCTTACTATGTTTGGCTTGCAACTAAATCCTGCGAAATGGGGAGGGGAAAAGGGTAATGCGGATTCAAGTAGGTCATCTCGTACGTTCGAAGGAAAGCACGATAAGATAGAGGGAGAAAACGGCTGCTTATCATGCGAACGTGCGTGGCATCCCGTGTCCCGAATATCCTACGGCGATGTATTGTCCAACGTAGTTTTGTGCGTGAGCGACATCGTTTCCTCGTGGAGCGGGTAATCTATCGATGAGTCCGACCTGCGAGCGTCACACACACGACCAAAAGGCAATCGAGAGCTTAGAAAACAAGTGTCGAACGGGCGAGATTAACATGGATGGTCTACACTTACAAACGGCTCCCGGATCGAAGTATAACCCATGATGCCGGTCAGTAAACAGCGTGTCAGATCATGACGAGACCACAAAAGGCAACGCATATACGAACCCGTTCCATCTCGGGCTCCTGCCCTGGTCCAGACTGGCCTTTCAAACACCCCCGGCAAAAACGCCCCGAGGGCTTGTCGTCGACGTACGCTTACAGGGTAGGGCGAGCGGCTTCACGTCCGCCGCCGAGGATGATCAGAGGCTTCTCGGTCTCCGTCTTGACCGGACGCGGAAACCAGTATTCAGAGTGCTAGAGACAAGAAATGCAGACAAGCGTTAGTAATAGGTGAAATGACGAGAGAGGCTAAGGAAGTGAAATAAAGGGCACATAGGCTAGAGAAAAGCAAACTCGGTACCTCGCCGCCGTTCTCAGACCAATCGTTCGTCTTAATCTCGTCCTTACCGACAGAAGCGCGCGTTGCACAATCCCCTGGGTGCCGACTAAGAATGGGAGGAGATGGGATGCATACTTCCATTCGTGGCGTGGACGCGGCTGGTGCTTCTCGGAGTTTATAGTGTGTATGCGCGCGTGACATTCGTTGTCCCGTCTGCAGACTCGATCTCCGACACTGATACACCTGCTTCGTACGACTCCATTGCCATTCCAACCGAAGATTGCCCGTCGCTGAACATGTCTCCCGGGCCACCGCCGCCGATTCCATCTGGATCCTATCTGATCTCTGGAGCGCAATATTCTTTAGTGCTATCGACAGTACGTTTTCGTGGACCTTCGGACTCATCCGCCATTCGAACATCTTTTAACAGGTACTACTGTCGTGACCACAATTGTTCGTCCGAGTGCGCTAGCCAACAACCCATTTTCAACAAGACGTTATCCATGGATGCAACCCATCACGGTCTACATCGAGCTCGACGTAGTAGTACGTGTTCTATTTGGGATGATGGATGAAAAGGCCAGACATGTTGCCCTGCAGTCCATTTCCCTGGGAAGAGACCATTCATGATTAGCCGTTCGACCTTCCCCTCCGCTGGACAATGGACTGGCCATTTGATGTATCACGTCTTCTCTGAATTTTCTGAGCGACACCACTCGACTTCTTATCACTGTCTAGCTCGACGACGAACTTAGCAAATGCAACTACATGCATATAAATACCCAAGACGTTCTAGATCTCCAAATCCCGATGGTCGGTGTAGACGCATGCAGCTTCGGTAGGTTTTATTTGAGGTCTCTAGAGCTGACTCGTTCTGACTCTCTTCAAGGTGGTAACGTCGACGAAGAACTGTGAGCTGGTGGATGCAGCTCCCTGCCTTTACGCCATTCTACGGGAACCATAACATTATTCATGCCATCCCTCGGGAACATTCGCATCTTTTCTTTGTCTCTTTGGTCTCTTTTCGTGTGGCATCTTGTTTCATCGTTTCATCATGTCCATTTTCTCGCGACACCAACGAGGTAAGGTCTTGCAGTCATGCGCATGAAGATCGACTGGTGGCGAAGTCCGTTTTCTTAACCTTTCCGGTGGGACAGCGTCGCAAAAGCTTCAAGCATCGCCATTGCCGGCAGATTGCACGCTATTGCTGTATTGGGTGTGTAGTATCAGAAAGCTTCGTGAATGTACTGAATGTCGGACAAACAGTACACTCTCTACTTCTATTCAAGGTCTTCCACCCGTCCCCTATTCCACGAGTTCCCCGATGAACCAAAGCTTCTCGACCCCCGGCGCAACGACAGTTGATGGTATGTAGACTGTCTCATGCGAGCTTGTAAACCAAATTAATTGGGATCGTATGGATCTTCCTAGTCCCTGGCAAAGGCATCGTCACCTAGTGCGATTGGTGAAGTCCTTGACGCAACCCCGGTGCAAACACGACCCTGAGCATTCTCGTCAGTCACATCAACGTCCACATCCGAGATGGCTCTATCCTACCGTTGCACCAGGGACCTGCTTACATGATCTACGAAACACGTGAGTGGCCTTATTCGCTCCTGGTACTTTTGAATACAGGAGGGACTCTGTTGAGCAACGCCTACATCGATGATGGGGCAAGCTACCCCCCCTGGATCAAGCCGGCGGATCCTGAACTTCTCAGCGTACAACGGGGAACTGGACATTGAGAGAACAGGAGCGTACTTCATTCATCAAACGGGAGATGATCACTATCCTCGGTGTCCAGCGAGCGGCAATGATGAAGCTGAATGGCAACAACATCTAGAATCGGACGTACGGCCGTACCAACGAGTAATTGATTCCGTCCAACTTGGTATCGAGTTGAATGCAGGGACCAAAGTGACCTAGGCGTAAGGTCATTGTCGTGACTCTGATGGGGTTTGATTGTACTGCATACATGGAAGTGATGGCATATGCGCTATATAATATCTTTTGACACCAAACTTGTAGAAGCTTATAGTCTCCCGTAGGCAGACCCTTAGTAGGCAGGAAGATAATAGTTCCCTCTTTTAGAGGAAGCCCATAGACGGTGTATTGGTTCAAAATCTCTTAGTCTGACTTGGTCCATGTACTTTCCATCAAATCAGACAACCACTGCTGGTTCGCGGATGGCCGGCTCAATGACCCGAATCGAATTTGAGCTTATGGTTCCATTCGAGTCACCGGCTGTAAAAATGACCACCGTTCTGCACGCCTCCCTCGGTTGGGACCAATCAATCCACCGTGACGCTGATCTCGTGGCATAAGTCTAGTTTGCAGCAATGCCACAGGGTCGCCGTAACCATGCCGCAGCCTGGACCTAGTACATCTGGAAGTGCCGTGTTAACGTGGATCTAGCACACTTGCAATTGCCCACTTCCGAGTGCAATGACTTGGATGTGATTGTGCAGTATAATAAGTCGCAAGGGATTCAGAAATATCCGCTAGAAAAGTACAGTGCTTGCTTCTCACCCGATACTATCGTCATTTCGTTCAACTTGACCGTTGGCTCGTGCCAATCCTGGTAGGCGGTTCTACAGCCCAGAGTAATTTGTAGTTACGAGTTTGAACCATCCTACGTCGCAGCGTCGCACCCTGTTACTTATGGGTCTTCACTCTGTTGGGTTGTGCGGAATTCTTGCTCAGGCTGCGGCCCATCACCTTCGCGACATTACTGCTATTACACAAAAACGGTTAAAACTTGCCAGAGCTCCGTGAGAGCAGAACTAGTATTCAACTTGAACTTAAGGAGGCTTTACTAGGTTCAAAGAACAGTTCTCTAAGAGGGTGGGAATCAGCCTGACCTCCGAACTGTTAGAACTCCTCATCGTTCACGTTGATGTTCAATCACCTTCTCATCCTACTTGATAATGTAGGGCCGATTGCGCGTCAATGCCCGCTACGATTTGCAGCGCAGGAAAACGAATGCAGGTTATTGTCGTCAGACTGACTCAGACAAGTCACAACGCATCTCGAAACGACGATATTGATATTTATGTTCCTTGCTCAACATATAGGGTCAGTGATATGTTCTGACTCGGACACTGGCACTTTCTTCCGTACTCGAATTAACATGGTTCCAATGATTATGTTCTAATTCTCCTCTTTGCAGAACGTTTACGAATCATTGCACAGTTGACACTTTATCCCTCTTGGTCGAAATGAAGAACACGATAGAGGCATGTCAACAGCTTGAGAATGTTAAATGCGAAGCCGCTCTCTCATTCCTCTCAAGATGCGAAACCCAGGCCACCCGTCAGAGACCCATTTAAGATTCTCTTCTTTGGTCCCGACTTATTCTCGTGCGCAGTGTTCAAAGAGGTTTGCAATGCAAAAGGCGAGCCTTCACAAGAACCGTCACGCAGAACTTGGTTCCAACTTGTTCATGGAGTCCGTTCTTTGTTCGGCAGACCCACCAATCTTCTGAGCGCGATCCCTCGTGCTTGCAACGTCAGGGACTTGTCTGACATTCCATACCAACAGATATTTGGAACAGTCTCCACATAGTCAGGAACCCACATGGAAGGGCTGATCGCAGAGTTTCGCGATTAGACATATGTGGGTTCAACTCTTTACTCTGACAGCCTTGTCCCTCAAGCCCCTGCGATCGCAGCACCTCTCAAAATAGTCAGGGAAACGCTGGGCGTGCCGATGCATACAATACCAGAAGAGAAAACCTCGTTCAGAAAGTGGCTCGTGCGTTATTTTCTAGACATTGTATATACCGCTTTTTCATCTTTACAACAGGCTCCACTTCCATTTACTCCGCATCCTGATAGTCCAAGCTTCGGGAACGACTCACATCTTCTCATTACGGCTTCCTTCGGATGTATCTTCCCTGCAGCTGTTCTGCACCTTTTCCCCGGTACCCAACGGTTGAATGTCCATCCAAGTCTACCTCCAGCATACCGTGGTCCGGCACCCATTCAGCGAACCCTAATGGTTGGTGAACGAGAAACGGGAGTGTGTGTCATCGAGATGGGCGAGGTGACTCGAAAAGCGGGCAAATTGGTGAATGCTGTTGGTATACGGGCTATCGAACGAACGGTGAGCCTTTCATGGTCCTAACGACAAGGCAAAGAGGCGACAGTGTACAACTTGATAGCACGTACCCGAAGATGCCAATTTCGCCCTGATGCAGGACAGGGAAAGCTTCTGGTCAAAGTCCTACGTCACACGTGACATGTTCACGGGAAGAGTGAGGTCTTTTCTACGGTTTTCACGCTATTATATTCAATCGATGCTAGGCTCAGTGTAGGGCTCAGGTGGGATCGATTACTCACGCCTCCTCATCACTGCCGAAGACTCAACTATTCAATTTACATCGCAAACGGCTGGTGGTACCACCCAACTGGAACCTGCCATCGGGCACCAGCGGAGTCTTACGGTGGCAGGAGCTCTCCCAGACGGACGAAGTGTGGTGATCGCAGGTCTGCGACTGGTACCAGCCGACTCGGAAACCTCAGGCTGATGGTCCCCCAGGCACGGCCTATTATTCACCCAAGACGAGATCGCTGGTGGTGAAATGCGCAGACGATGAATGGCTGGGTGTGGAAAAGCTGCAGACGCAGGACAGGGCGATGTTGGGTGCGAAACACTCAGACAGGGTGTCACGTGTCTGTGCCCAAAAGACACTCTCAGAAGTGCGAAACCCTGCGAGAATCCGCCTCCGTCGAGGCACAATATGAGTGCGAAGTCTCAACCCGTCAAGGAAACTCACCCCACCACCGTCACCCGGTCTCCACGCCCCTCATCCAAAGCCGTCGACCGCGGTGAGCCGTGTCCTCCTCGCACATTAAGCGAGCCGTTCAGATGATGACGTTCAAGTATCAGCATCCCAACACCTGTTCTCGTCCGACCCAGCATGTCGAAAAGTGCTTGAATGCTCTCGACAATGTGCACGACTCGGAGTGGGCGGATTGCATAGCATTCTTAAAGCAACTTCTCAAGGTACGTGCGCACGCGGGTCGTCGGTTTCGATGTCTCATGTCACCGTAGACTTTTCAATCCTACCTACAGTTCAAGGAGATTCCCCATAAGCTCATCATAGCCAAACGCCTTTCCCAGTGCCTGAACCCCGCACTGCCAGCTGGCGTGCATCAACGAGCACTCGATGTATATATTCACATCCTTTCGGTTATCGGGGTGAGTCATCTGACATTCGAATAGCGCCACATTCTGACAAGGACGTGTTAGGCCTTCAGAAACGCGACCTTTCGCTATGGTCCTCTGGGTTATTCCCATTCTTGGAGTACGCGTCTACCTCAGTCAAGGTTTGATCCAGTTTCTTCCTCCATGCACCCTCGATTTCAGCTACGTTCGCCAGCCCGCCCTGCTCAACATACTATCTACCTCTACAACACGGTCCGCGGCCGGTAATGAAGTCGTTCATCCTAAATCTATTGCCTGGTCTCGAGGAAGAGACGGGCGAATTCTTTTGACAAGGTATAGCTCTCTTTATGATTTGGTACTGCAGGATTGGATCACGAATAGGTGTTCGGTCTCTTGGACCGACTATCAGGGACGGTATCACCCGTATTTTTCATGCAGAAGCTTTGGCTTGCTATGATTACGATGCCGTTCGACTGACCATAATATCGTTGAGTCTATAGTCGCGTAAAGTATGAATGCTTCAGACCGTCAAGTTGTGCATGAAGCCTTCGAAGTGTTTGGCGTTCTCTGGAGATTAGCGGGTGAGTTCGACCCTGCAGAAGCGAAAAGAGACGCTGAATTTGGTCGCATATAAACGACGATGGTTTGCCTGTGTTCCATTTCAAGGTTCCTTTAATGATTATTCTGGATTCGTTGAAGTCCGATTGTCCCACCTCAAGCCGAGTAGGCGAGACTTGGATGAGATGCAACCTGCGGTCCGACATACGCCGGTGTGCATGTGAGCACTGGTTCGTGTGGACGACGTTGATGGGATTCGACAGAGTACTGGAGCCGCTTCTTTACTACCTACTTGATCCCAACATTCGGCGAAAGTCTACTGTGGTAAAGATCAGGGGCAAGGAAATTCGGGGGGTACACCTACGATCAAAAATTTCACGTTACGTCAACCACCTCCTGGAGATCCTACATTCCATTGTCCAGTTCGGTGGACAAGGATCTGCAAAGGCTGTGCGGAGTTCTGCGCTCAACTTGACGGTTACAGTATGTGCTTGCGCTTCCCGCTGCCGGATCAGACTCGTCTAGAAGTTCGCTGGGCCTTTCAGGTCAACCCTTCCATCGACTGGTTCCGCCACAGACGGTCTCGCTGCTCACTCAACCTCGACCTTGACGTCAGCCCACGACCATCTCGCCCTCTAGGTCGCCACTGCCTACGCGCCCAGGCTTGTTTAGGGGCTCTATTGAGGCCTCTGGACGGCACTTATCACCGCCCGTTGCATCTACAGGATCTTTTGATGGTTATGTGAACCCGAAACACAGACGGGTTTATCAATTCAACCCGTATCGGTACCTTTGATGGATATTACCCGCGGGATGCTGTCGTCGATAACGACGACAGCGCATCCCTGGACGCACACTCATGCGTGCGCCGAAACGGCTGCCACGCACCCTCGCGGTCACGCAAACAGTGCGCCCTTCGACACTGCTCACTCGACCTCTTACGACGCGGACAGTCTTGCTGAACTTCGTCAACCTGCCTGCAGCCACCCGTCGGAAGATTCAAAGGAACCTGTGAACGTCAAAATAAGATGGCGAAGGGTGGAAAGTCGGTCGTTCTTGCCCGTGCAGGCGATGACTCGGATTGGAAGGGTCGTCGGCAAATGGAATCAGAGTGCGTTCATCTTCATCGATCTGCTCTCCTGTCTGATTGGTATCATAATGACCCACCTGCCGACACATCGTGGTCCACTTGGGTCTCACTTATGCCTGGAACGCACCATATCCGTTCCATTGTCGACGAACGGTGGCGCTTGGCCGACGACCTTCCTACAGCTGTGGATGACGAAGGGAGCTTGGCAAATTATGTCGCGGCCCCGATCTCTGGTATAACCCCGCTTCTTATCCACTCTGTCACTGTTCCACCTATAAAGCAGCCGTCTCATGTTCATTCGTTCTGGTCAATTACGACCTCCAGTCAAAGTTCTACAATCGACATACCTTCCTCTTCCGACGCCACCAAATTCGTCCAAATGGACAAATGAAATCTCCGCTTAACTGATTGCAGCTGTTACCTTACTTACACGGCCGCGGCAGAGTACGATAAGTCGGGCTATGGCAACATCCACCAACAGGCTCCCGCGCCGAACATCCCTCGGGCTCCCGTTCTGCCCAGGCATCTGGACAAACTCATTCTGAACGTCAAACCCGTACAACCCTCCTCACCATCCCGGGGTTGCGAACGGGAACGAGAAAACGAGCATAGGCGGAGGCAAGGACGATCGCCACTTGGGATGACTAGTACGTTTGCACGGGACGTCCATAAGGAAGAGGCTTGCCGGGAGGACGAGCACTCGCCTATCCCCATCACGACTGCGGGCGGGACGGATGTGACTCACCTCGCAGACGCCATCTCCGTCGCCCTCACTCACCGTCGCCCGACCAAGCTCTCTCGCGACGATGACGCCATGCAACGACAATGCGTCAGACACGCCATGACTCGGATGCCACAATAAGCGATCACGTGGCGCAACGCGCAACGTTGGGCCACACCAAGGCCACACGCAACGATGCGACGACAATGGACACGACGACTGCACAATAACGCGCCAGCGTGCGCCCCTGACATGATGATACGACGATGCCCTTGCCCTTGCCCTCGTTCACGGCGTGCCGTGACCGCTGTGCACTTTCGGTCTGCCCAGAGCGCATGACGGTCACCGCACGTCATCGTCTCGTTCTTGCTCCCATCTGCACCGCGGGTATGTAACAGCGGGTACGGGTGGGACCCAACCCACTCACTACCCATGCTAGTATTCCCTTGTGCTTTAGCGAAGGCAAGACACTCGACAAGCACTGTCTCGGTGAGCACAAACCTGTCACCCTTGACGACAAGTTCGCTGGCTAATTCCCTGGACTCCGGCGGCGTCTGGCGTCCCCCGCCGTCGTCCAACGTATCCGCTGCACTCCGCCGCCGTATCCCCTGGACTCTGCTGGTGTCTGGCATCCTCCGCTGTGGCATCATCCCATGTGTCCAGTGCACTCTGCCGTCCTTTGCTCAGACCGACAGCGTCTGCATGCTCCACAGTCGTCCAGCAAGCTTCGCCGCAACGCACGCACCTGCCCGCCCTCACTTGCCGTCACCCTCATTCACGACGTGCATCCGTACTCACGAACACGCGCCTGCCCTTATCCTCGCTATCATCGATTCTCGCATCGTGCATTCCCGCAACACACTGCATGCTTCATCCGCCCTTGCACGGCACACATTCATCCTCACTCGCCCTCCCTAGCCGTCGCGATGCACACGCCCCCGATCACCCATTACGAACGGCTTGGAGATATGATGAACCTCAACGAGGCATCATCCTCGGGAGACAAGCCCTCGACCTCCGCCCGTCAGGGCACCCGCGTCGATCAGCGTCGTTGGACAATGTCGCATGCTATCTCGCACCGTTACAGGCAACTTGAAGATATTGACGGACCTCAAATTCAATGAGGCCATCATCCTTAGCAGACAGGCCCTCGACCTTTACCCATCAGGTCATCCCCACCGATTATCGTCATTGTGTCAGCTTGCACGTTCTCCGTGTCCGCTTCACCCAGTCGAGGCAGCCAAAGGACAGAGAGGATCTATTCAGGCCGATCACCCGTTTTTGCGCAATGGCACTCCCGACAACATCCCCGACCAAGCGTGACCATGACAGCACCGCGTTCCAATAGACCAGTAGTACGGGTTTACGCACAAGGCGTGCGGAGCCGATATGATTAGGTACTTGGGAAATGTCGGGCAGAGCTGGACGAACCGGATGAATTGGGACCATTCCTTCCGACATGGTCAGCAATCCAGACACTTGGTGGACCGGGCAGCATATCCGAGTCAATGGCGCAATGTACGTGGTATGTCATTCTGCTTCTAAACTTTGGGTACTGACGTTTCGCTGAACAGAATGGAGTCAAATCGCTTCGAGTGCGAGCATCGTCGTGCATTCCGATCTCAACTATGGCTGTTATAAACTTGGATCAGTCCAATACTTCAACTGGCCTCTCGGACTGCCCTGGCCGGATGCTATGATGATTGGATATTTCCACTCCACTACCGACACCCGCCGTTTGCTCAAACAGTTCGTGGCCCTCCGCAGCACCTACAATGCGATCCAAGATGGCCACAATCTCGTACAGCATGGTAATTGGACCTTCTACATCGAACATCCCGGTTCAAACAACACCGCCATAGAGATAGGCTCGTCGGCCAACGTCCAACGTGTTCCCATCATCGTCACATGTCCGTGGGAATCTGTTATCTGGGTGTTTACCAACATCACGAGCAATATATCTATATCTACTTCAACATGTCGTCTTCCGGAATAGGGTGTCAACCCACGTTGGACGCCAATTCCATCGTTTGCAATTCGGCGGGGCAGTTCCCTCTGCTTTCTCGTGGTCTGCCGCCACTCTGAACGAGGTTTCTGACGGGATTCCGGAAATCGTGGTCACCAATCCCAGCCAGCACTACTCGGCACTGCGTTCGCCGGATAATGTAAGCCTCGCCCTTTTTTGCGGAAAGACGGAGCCTGAATGCTGTGACAGGTCACCGATCGCCTGCTCTTGCGCAAGGGAGCTTTTCCGACAACACTATAGTTTTTCCCAACTCGGACTACTCGGACGGCCAGCACACGTTCACGCACAAGGCGTACAGAGCAGACATGTCTAGGTACTCTGGCAATTTCGGGCAGAGCTGGACGGATTGGACCAGCTGGGAGAACGTGACGACCACTTCTGACATCGTCAGCAATCCAGATAGTTGGAAGTTGTTGGACCGGGGAAGATATCATAATACAATGTACGTGGCATGTCATCCTGCTTCTAGAGGGTACTGATGTTTCGCTGAACAGACTTGAGTCAAATCGCTTTGAGTGCGAGCGTTGTGCGCACCGATCTCAACTACGGTTCGCAGCGCCGCGTTCCGCAGCTTCTCGCGGGCGGTCCACGACTGCGGCTACGACAAGGGTATCTCGGCCTTTATGCGACAGTACTCGAGATCATGGCAAGTTGGTCTACGTACGTTCAGATCAACGTGTTTGGGTATGACAACTATCACTACGGCGTCATGGATCGTCTTGCACCTAACTCTATCGCGCCCAATTACTTGAACGTCACAACCGCTGTGGAGTCAAGACCACGGGTCCCAGCAAGTACCTCCCCATCATCGAGAGCCTCTGCAACAAGTCTAAATCGGAATTCAGGGACATCACGCCCATCAAGGAGAAAATCTTCCGTCCGAAACAGCCGGCAGATATCATTGGGTGGCCAGAGAACCTCGAGTTTCCCGCTGGCGAATCTGCAGAGCCCATCGAGATCGAAGTGGAAACGCACGTGTTCGACAACATCACATACGTGCTGCTCGACAGCGCCGTGTCCCGCGCACACAAGAAAAGCAGACTTGTATCCCGCTTGCAAGGTCGATCTCAGTTCGGCCATTTTTCACTCTACGGGGAACCACGCGGTCGCCGCCACCATCCGCAGCTCCCCCGTGATCGACATTTACCAATGACTGCCACGGCGCGCTCGCTCCGATATATCTATTGCCCAAGGTCGTCCCGACGTGTTTATCTTTGCACGACGCACACGTCGACTCGCTGCCCAACCCAGATCCTACGGACATTGTCGCGCTGGACGAGAACCCGGTGTCAATTTGTGACCTGCAGATTAATCAGGCCGTGGGAGATGAAAAGGCAGGCATATGAATGGGCCGGGATCAAATAAGACGCGAACGCGAACGCGGAACTATTCGTCTTTGTCGGTCGGTGGTCCAAGCAAAAGGGTGTCGATCTCATTGCCGAGATCATGCCTTCGCTGTACGTAGGTGTCACCCACGCGATTTGCTAAACGAATGACGTCCCATGCCCGTCGATCCAGTTGGTTTGTATTGGACCCGTCATCGACTTGTACGGCCGGTTCGTGGCGGAAATTGATGGAGATGTGTCCGACATGTTGCCGTATGGGAAAGACTTTGCTATCAAGAACGGAGTGCAGATCGTGCTGGCTTGCTGGGTTTTCGATAGGCCGATTAGTACATCATCATTGCCCTCAGTGAAGTAGGCAAGTTTTTTTCTTCTTCTTTGTGACGTCGTTTACATTGACGTGCATCATAGATGTTGAGCCAACAGCTGCCAAATGACACTGCTCACGGTCGGGAACCTTTAGTTGTACATACATCCTGTCAGTGGGTGGGGTATCAGGCTTTGTCTCATCGTTCGCGTGGTATTTCTTATTCCTGTTCAAACCGTCAGTCTATGTGCTTTCCGTTCCATGGTTGTTCTTTGTTCTTGCTTTGTTCTTTTATCTCCATCCCTTTGCTGTCACCTTTGCTCGCTTTTCCCATAGGCTTAGTCACGGTACCACTGGCATTTTGGATTTTGTTACACGTCTTATGCTGTTTCATCATCTGCTGCATTCGTATCTTTCGGGCTCGCCGCTCAGTGTCAGAGAAGAGGCAGTAACTTCGTTTTAGTCATTTGTCCCTGGAATGTTTTGAGTGACGTGGGTGCCACCGCTCGCACGTGATTTCCACTACACTTGCGGTATTGTTCCGTCATTCCGAGTCGCTCACATCTCGTTCGCCTCCTCTTGCACCCGGCATGCCACAACGACTCAACTCCACGACGCGTAACACCTACACGAAAGCAACGGCAATGCCACCACAATGTGACGGCGTGACCACAGACGAGACTAAGCAGCAATGACGAACATGGTCGCCACAGACAATGACAAATAGTACATACAACCGTTGGCAGCGAACGACAATGACAACGACGACGACTCCGGCAATTCCAACACGAAAACGACAACTATGACTCCGGCAACTCGGACCCAACCACAACCACAACCACGACGACGACGAGATGGTACAACGGCGCGTCAGCGTACCCCATCATCCCCCTCATCCCGTCATCCTCTCGCCCGAGCGTGCAGAAGCAGCCACACGACACGCAAGATTGTGTGCGCTGCACCACCACCAACCACGAACGTTACTGTTACCCTCTTCTTGCCCATCCCCCTCCCTACCCTCGTGCGCCTAGCGTGCATGGCTCACCGCACCACTACCACCACCACCACGAACGTTGCCGTTGCCCTCTTCTTCAAGCTCATTCCCCTCCCTATCCTCGTGAGCCTAGCGTGCATGGCTCACCGCACCACCACCACGATGACGCGCGACGCGATGACGTGACAGCGACGCGTCTTCTCATCTATCCCCCTCCCCATCCTCGTGCGCCAAGCGTGCACGGCGCATCACACCACCACGTGGATCGACGTACTCGCCCGAGCGTGCAGAAGCAGCCACACGACACGCAAGATTGTGTGCGCTGTGTCGTTGCCGTTGCCATGTTCTCGCCCATCGCCATCACCCCGTACGCCGTCGCCACCACCACCACCAACCACGAACGTTACCGTTACGCTCTTCTTGCCCATCCCCCTCCCTACCCTCGTGCGCCTAGCGTGCATGGCTCACCGCACCACTACCACCACCACCACGAACGTTGCCGTTGCCCTCTTCTCGCTCATTCCCCTCCCTATCCTCGTGAGCCTAGCGTGCATGGCTCACCGCACCACCACCACGATGACGCGCGACGCGACGACGTGACAGCGACGCATCTTCTCATCTATCCCCCTCCCCATCCTCGTGCGCCAAGCGTGCACGGCGCATCACACCACCACGTGGATCGACGTACCAGGAGTACGTTACCTCAAGGGCCATTCAATCTATCACGGAGGGTTGGAAACCATATAATTGGCTGATCCGTTCACACCAGAGAGGGCAAGGGAGCATCAGGAGACGTCGATGCTGTGACAGCAACATTGGCTGCTGCTCGCATTAGCACCGAAGATCTCTCGGATCCCTTTGATGCTTCCGAGTAATCATTAGACAGCCTCAGTATGATGTAATTGCTGGAATTATTCCGTGTCGTTCTTGCTGGGACTCCAATGCTGACAACTCTGAGCTAGCTACTTCCCCCCTAGGCAGTTAACCCCCATTACGTAACTTTTGTAGGATCGCAGCCAAATCGCAGCGGAGACTAATTTTGATGGTGACTTCAGTGGGAGACTGCCGAAATGTCTTTGATGCACATTTGTGTACAAGCAAGGTTTCTGCCCCACCACAATCCTCCAACGTACGTATGCATACAAAGTGATTTCTGACCAGCATCGTGAGTAAGTTCACTGCTCAGTCGACTTTGTCAATTTTATTTGCTATTTTTGTCACAGTGGGTGGTCAGCCCATACTGGTATAATATACTGTGATGGCGTGCTCAGACACAATTCCCGCGTTCCTCGTCCTTGACATCGGCAAGAAAAACACCGTCTTGGATGGACATAAGTTTTGGCCACCGCCTGCGGAGAACATTTGCACAATACTCTCCCGGGCTTTTTTTTTTCAGGTATATAAGGGCCATGGTACAGAGCATCCGAGTCAGAGTCATCGATCGAAGATATCTCTTTCTTCTCCTACCAGTGATCCTCATTTTCTCACCCCATGCACAGCGAACCTCCGAACTCTCAGTCGTCTGCAAATGGAAGCAAACGTCCCCATGCAAATGCGTTGGAATTGGGGCCCAGGAAGCGCCCGTACGTACCTTTTGCAGATTCCGCCACCAACCTCAATACTTTGTTAGATCAACACAAGATCCTCTTGTCCATCACGGCCGACACTTTGGCCGTGTTGTGCACGCTTTCTGCAGCGTCCAAACCCTAATCACGAATGGCCTCGCAATGTTTGGCGAGACCGACAGCGAAGTCCTGGAGTCGTCTACCGCACAGTAAGTCCAATATCTTCAGAACCTCGTCCTCATGCTTTGCGTAACAATAATTCTACTTTAAACCAGGGAGCGGAAGGAGTTCTCGGCTTTCCGTGAGCTACTCCGGACGGTACCAGGTTTAGAGGCCCGCATCATGGAGGCTTCTGAAGATGAAATTATACTCATCGCCGACCTCGTGAGTATGCTCCATCACCCAAGTTACCCGTGTCATTCAGTTGATTCGTTTTAGATTCAGAAGGGGTCCAACGGTGCAAGAGCCGATGACACCAAGGGCATGAAATGCGCGATCATCGATTGGATCACGCCCAAAGGTCAGTCTCTGACTCCCCACATACCACGGAATGTGAAATCAGGGCGTGGCTTCAACCACGAGCGCACCGGTGCCCTTCTTTGCCCGGCCGGTCTTGATTGGGCAAATTCCGAGTGAGTGGCAAATTTAAATTTGCACTGTCCCCTTACCTGTTGCAGCATCAGGACCAAGCTGATCACGGGCCAGATCCTGCCTGCTGGGGATCAGTGGCCCGTGTTTCTATATGCAAATTATACCTATGATGCCGAGGATCCCTGGAACGGCTTACTTCGAAGTGGTCTCTTAGTTTCGGTACTCCAATCCGCTCTTGGAGGCTCTGCAAACTCATTTTCTTTCAGGCGTACAAGCATGTTTTTACCTCACCCAGCTCGGTAGACCAAGAACCCAGGGCTACCAGATCTGGTAATGCACGCATCCACGGAATGCGAAGCGTTACAAAGGCTTCCATTGCCTATGTCGCAACCCAGGTATGATCTGACACTTTTCTCAGATGTTTTTATTGATCTATTGCTCATAGGCGCGCTTTGCGCTAACTTCCGCCCAAGTATTCTCCCGTACCGATCATGTGACGGATTCTGAGAGGTTCTATAACTCCGTTCTTGAGCTTCTTGATGACGCCGAAGAAAAGGAAGAGGTCGATCAGCTTATTACTTGGTGGAACAGGTCAGTTTCGTGGAATTTTTAGCATGGTTGGTTCGCATCGAGTTCTAATATTATTTCACAGGCAAATATTTCCCCTGTATGTTGATGCTGGACGCATGCCATCAAAGAACAGTGCCTTGGCACGGATTAGGCAAAAACGTGCAGAATATAGAGCCCTTCATGTTGAGGAATTGACTGAACTTTGACCGCGTAGATAGGTAGTCGCTATCTACCGGTACGTATTGTTGAATACTTGTTGCATGCCCGCTAGTCGAGCTTTTTTGTTCGCTATTGTGCTCATTGTATGTGTCGTGCATAACGTACATGCAAAGTTGCAGTCCCTAGGTGTACGTCGAAGAGGAGCACGAGCCTCGGGAACATGTATATAATTATGCAAGGTGCTATGATAGAGAGCCTGAGTCTATTTTAATAGTGAAATGTTTCCGAGGTGATTCGTGAGAAATTCCCAAGATTGTGACTGCTTGTCTGAATGAAAATACTACATACATCATGATCAAATCTACCAGCATTGCTGTTATTACAAGAATCACCAGTTCTGCCTGCCTGCAAACTATGTGAACATGTGTAGCATTTGTTGTGGTGACAGATATAGTTTGTTGTATCTATCTATCTGGGAGTTATGAAGGTACATAGCATAGATTGCAGTGATAGGTATAGTTTGTTATGACATGATGATATTCATCTCACATTGTAGCTATTGATGACCATTGTACATGTGTTCTAAGGGTGGCTTACTGACAAAAGTGATGACCTCTATCTGCAATCACAGTGCATGATAGGCATGGTCAAATAAATAAAGGTGTCATGTATGATGATATTCATCTCACATTGTAGCTATTGATGACGATTGTACATGTGTTCCAAAGTGACTTACTGACAAAAGTGATGACCTCTATCTACAACCACAGTGCATGATAGATGTGGTCAAATATGGTAACAATATTATGGAAATGATCATTCTGATCTAAATGATAGTTTAGATCACATGGGTAGGATAGGAAAATGTTATCAAGGATGTAAAGTGCCACAAATAGATATCCATGATCATTATCATTGTTATGCTAAATAGTGATCAATTGGTAACAATATTATGGAAATGATCATTCTGATCTCAATGATAGTATAGATCACATGGCTAGGATAGGAAAATATTATCAAGGATATAAACTGCCATACAGTAGATGTCCATGACTATTGTCATCTGTATGATAATTGAGATCTCATATATATAGACTATCATTTATGATGTGTGGGATCAAATATACCATTCTAAAATGCATTGATCAATTATACAACTGTAGATGAACTTGATCAGGTCAATAAACAAGAAGTACCTGATCAGATATACTATATTGTTAGCATTTGTCGTATCTAGCAATGAGTGAAAGTTGGCCAAGTCCACAACCATTTGGATAAATGAGCTATGTTGGATCATTGTGAAAGCACAGATAAGCAGTAAAAGAATTGACATAAATTATCTCATTTATCAACTCTTCCATGAAATATCTGACATGATCTAAATGTATATCAGAATGATGATTTTGTATGTACCTTACAAATATGCTAATGTTTTATAAAGGTTGATCAAACTCTCATCGATTCCCTGATGAAGTTCACGGATGGCCGGGTGCCCGAAATTGTTAGTATGACCCTAGATGAAGCAATTTATATGAACAAATTGAAGACGACGAAAACGGTATACCTGGTCGTCTTTTCCACCGTGGGCAAACGCGGATTTCTTGATGAAACTGTCGGCAGCGCGCTGGATATATGCACGAGTCTCAGTCTTTGACAAACGAGTACCCAAGGCAGGAAATAAGTCATAATGAGCGCGCACTACGCTGGCTGCCACTTTCTTCAATTCTCCGCGCCATGAAGCAAGGTCCTCGAAAAGCTATAAGACTAACCATTAGTAGGCACATCTACAACCAACCATATACGTACCAGCTTGCACATGGACTTTCGATACTTAGGATAATACCTCGGCTCGACAGTCTGCTGTTCACGCCTCCACTTCTGCATTGTCATGGTGATGGCGTCCGAAATGAAACCGTTTACAGCGAATTTGCTCTGCGGCCAGGGTTCACTAACGGCCGCGTATGTACGAGTTTCGATTTTACACTCTTCGAGCAAGTCCTTCCATTTAGCTGGGTAGAAGCCCAGTTGGGTAGGGTCCGTGCACTTGTCCTCTTTTTGGGTCTGCGAGTGACGCTTGTGTCGAGGTAACTGAGAAGCATCATCTTCACCTTCGCTAGCATCATTGGCGGCCCGAGGTTGCTCTGCCTGCGGCTGGAAGCGACGTAATTCAGTGGGCGACGGGGGTCGAGGACGGCGGTTCTTGGCATAGTACGATTCGAGTACATTAGCAGCCAGTGTATAAATCAGCCACACTGCCGGGGAGCAATCTCCAGGGAACTTACCTTGTCGTTCGCCAGCTGTCTGCGATGACCGTCGACCTCATCCGCATCTGATTCTTGGTTGCCCTATACTCATATCAGTATCAGAATGAAAGCTGTGGGTTGCACTCACAGTATCCTCCCCATGAAACCCATACTCGCCAGGATTCCTCTCACGTTCACTTCTGTCGTGGTCAGTCTGGAGTTTCTCTGCCTTGGGTGAGACTTCTTCTTCTTCTTCTTCTTCTTCTTCTTCTTCCTCTTCTTCTTCTTCTTCTTCTTCTTCTTCCTCTTCTTCCTCTTCTTCCTCTTCTTCTTCCTCTTCTTCTTCGTCACCAGGGAGGCACTCAGCGGAGTCCTTAGGTTCGGAGGCCTCGTCCCGGTTACGGCTGTGATGTAGACCGGCGCGCCGCAGTTCCTGACGTTTGCGTTCGTCAACTACAATCTTCAGTCCTCTGGCGAAAGAGGGCAGCGTCAACCCAGGTGGTGATTCCTCCCTGGTTGGCTACACGCCATTAGATGGTCGCAAAGGGGAGAGTAATATGTTAAACTCACGAGCCTGAACCCGAATCGGTCACCTGGTTCAGCAGTTGTGGGAGCTGCGGCACGTGAGACTTCTCCAAGTCGAGGTCCGTACGACTGTGATCACATTGAGATCCTGAATTGAGAGCGAGCAGTGAACAATAGTTACCCTTTTTGTCCCTGGGGATTCGGGTGCCATCGGATTGCGAGCCTCTCCATTAGTGGCAAATCGATCCGGGTTCTTCCTCGCCGGGCCGAGCGCGAGAGCATTGCCCACTCTCTTCAGTTGCTCGGCGGCGCCACCAAGGCCTTTACCAGTTCGCTGGCTTCGACGAGCGGGGCTCACTGTCCTCATCCTCTTGGAAGACGTAGCAACAATACCGTCAGACGGCCGCTTACCTTCCACCATAGTAGAAGGAAAGGTTGACGCGGCAGTGAGAACTCAATGAATACGGTTGAATACGGGCTCCGAACTTTTATATTCGAGTCCGAGACTACGTAAGTAGCCGTGTTGTACGTGTGTTTAGGTAATAAATGTAGTTACCTAACGAGATTTCGGAACGGTGAGGGATCAGCAAACAAGGGCGACAGTCATCGAGCGAGATGCATGTGTTTACGAATGAGATCTATGATGTTTTGGTGAGAAAACCGAACCATGTCAGATGCCAATGGGGGTTCGCCACTCTCCACGATCCTAAGCCTGCGAGCATCATCTTTTCGAACTTCCTCCTTCCATTCGATAGCTAGTGGTGCTAGATTCTTGAAGTAGTCCGAAAACTCTCCCGGAATTGTCTTGTTTGGAGCATAAATGAATTCATTCTTTGCACGCCGAGCGCTCTCCAGTCCGGATTGAATCGCTGCCTCGCCCCAGGTTTGGATAATGGATTGCCTTTTTTTGGGTGCGGTGCTGAGGACGCCGTCAGGGCCAGCGTAGAGGACACAGATCCATATAAAAACATAAAAAAAGGCTTCCAGGTCATCCTCAATTTCGTGTACTATAGCCGATGGTTCTTCGGTAACTTGCCGCAGGACGGACAATGATACAAACGGTAACGTTCCCTGTCGCAACACGTTAGTGCACCAAAAAACTTGCAGCTATGAAAAATTTACCGTTCCCTTGGGATACTGGGTGGACTTCGGCTCATCTAGCAGGACCGCGTAGTCAAAATCGATGACCACTACCGGGCGATCGCCAGGCTGGTTCGTTCGCTTGAAAACTATGTTGTTCGGGCTGACGTCTCTGTGTAGGACGTTTTTCTCACAAACAAGTCTTTCGTGAACTGATAAATCATTCAGTGTTAAGTCCAAGACGGCATTGAGCAATACGTACTCTCGAGTGCCATGGTCAAACCGCAAAGAAGTTCTCTTTGCGATCTGAACGACGACAGGGGCCTACCGATGGAGGTCATCAATAGCCGTCGGTGGACCCTGGTGGAGTAGCGCGGTGATAGGTTCTTCTTGTCCCACTGTTTGGGTCGGTTGCGCAGAGTGGTATCATCCGCCCCATCATACTGGACTGTCCAGGCTTCGACGAGCGATGGGACACCTTCCATGCCAGCGATGCGCTCGAGGACTATCTGCTCACGCTCCATCACATGTTCCTCCGGCCAGGCATCCTTCACGACGTAGTCGTATTGATCGACCTCCACGCTGTCGTTCCGAGGTGGAGCATCTTGCGGGCGGACATGGTAAATGCTGGTGCACCGCCCTACAAACCCGTTACTTGTCCACAGGATTTCGACGATGTCGTAAGTAGTACCACCCATTTGGATGGTCCCGACAAAGGAGGTGGATGATTGTTCGGTGGGTTGTCCAGGCAAGATTTTCAAGGTGGGATCGTAACCAAGAATAACATCGTCAGCGCTAGCAAAAGCTTGGATGAATCGACATGTCTCCGCGATATTGGCGTGGAACTTGATGGGAGGGGAAACCACGACACCGGAGCGGTCAAACAAGTGGAGCCGCAGTTCTTCAGAGGCAATGGAAATAGCGAGAGCGTAACGTCGCCATGGTTGTGAACAGAGCAAGATGTACACCTTGGTACTGAGGGATTTGTTGAGTTTCGAGTGGTTTGAGAATTTGGAGGAGGTCAGTTCGCCAAGTGCCTTGATACTTCTCCAAGTTATCTTTTCTAAATTGTGAACACCATCATCCTCACGTTCAAGAAGGATTAAGTCGGGTTTGCGACACCACTTGATCTGTCCTTCCTGCGATCGCACCGGCTTGGTGGAGAAACAGCCGTACCAAAAGTGTCTGTGATTGAATCGCTTCGGAGACGATACAGCGGCAAGGGTGTTCAGGAATGTGGCCCACTGAGCCTCTGCAGGGAGGTTCTTTGCTCGCTCTTCTTTCGTTTTCTTGCTCTGATCCCATTCATAGTAATCCTTGTCCCGTGCTGAATCCCCATCATAGGCCGCTCCCTTTCGAGGTGCTCCCTCCATGGAACACGTGACATCTTCAACCAAGTCGGTGTTCTCTGCGTCGTCGCAGACTTCCAGTTCCTGTCCTGTAGCAGGAGAAGAGAGGTCTGACATCGTAATATCAGGTATATCTTGAGGCTAGATGAGATCAATCTTCTGAAGTGCAGGTCCATCCACAATGGGACGTACCTGCAACGTGGCCACGTCAGCCTCAGTTGGTTGAAAAGACGTTACGTTCCACTGTTCCGTCTCCTCGTCGTATATGTCTTGTTTGTGTGCCACCTCAGGGGGGGACTCCTGGTCCACCAATTTGGGGCTGGGTTGAAGGGGGCGAGGCCGAAGATTGTACGGAGATGATCCTGTGCCATCAGATTTACGAGCAGGCGTCGTTTCTTTGTCTTCTGCATGGCGGGCCTCGATAAACCTCTGATGTTTTTTGTTTAGTTGGTTTGCAGTGACCCTCGCTACCCGGTGCCCGCGTAGTAGTCGTTCGATTAGGTTGTCGAATACGACGGTCTCAGGCTTGATGCGCCCTTCGTCAAGATACCGTCCCGACAATTCCCTTTTGACAATCTTGTCCATGGTCGGAACTTCACGGCCATTGGATGGCGTTGCGGCTGAACTGAGTTTTTGAAAACAGTCGGAGTACTGCGAATACTTCGACATAAAGGAAAGGGACATGGTGGATCCAGACACAAGCTTACTCGAACAAGGAATTTCAGGCCTAGTACAGATACAACACAATGCAGTGGAAGAAAGGAGCTACTACTGTAGATCCACATAGAATTCTTCATCGTCAACAGCACTACGCAAACCTTGTTATTAGTTAGAAGATAGATTTGTATAAACCCTCCGACTGCCTTACTGGTACGATTACGCCGACGATGGCGTCGTAAAAAGGCATTCGATGAATGAAGGGGTTTCCCTGCGTGGCGAATCGTGTCACACCATTGACCGACATCCGTGTTCGCCACTTCGAGGGCGTTCTTGAAGTGTTGAAGTTTGAGACGATTGAACCGTGTATGAGATACATGTTCCGAAACTTCGCAAGCAGCAAGGCGCATATGTGCCCTTAAGACCGCTCGTCTCGCACGGGAGACCTCCAAGTGGAGGTACGGGGCAGAGGGGTCACTCATATAACCTTGAGACTGAAGCGTAATCAGAGAAAAGAATGATTATAAGTAGATATTGCAATCACCATGAGTTCAAATTGATTTTGGTGTATATCTTGGCCAACCGGAAAGACAAAATTTGCATTGGCGACAACAGTGCCGTCTTGCAACCCACGCGGTGTGCTCCCATGTTGTAGTGTGGGTAGAGGCATGTTGGGAATTGAGAGGATGTCTGCAATCTTTACCGCAGATAAAACTTCGGAAACGGCCAGGTTATTCCCGGGACTCGGAGTCGAAGGATGGATGGAGGAACAGGGTAATGAAGACATAATACCAGGATTTTGAGGTGTATGTACATATGTACACGTATATACTTGCTATGAAAAAAGAGACACTCTGTAAAACCTTTTCGACGTTCGACTCCGATAACTCACACGCCAATTGACAAACGTTGGTGGGAGCACCAGATACTACCTGCCGCCCGCGTGCGATGTCACTCTTCCCACAATCTCGCCCCCGCGTTCTTCATCGCCCTCGAGGTTGCTTGTTCAACAGATCATCATATCGACCATACGAAACAGAACACGCCCAGGACGTACCAAGACTTCCGGCGTCGAATAGCAAAGTCGGGTGGGAGTAGGTGGAAACGCTCGAGCGTGATCTCCCCCAGAGTAGCCTTGTCACCACACCGTCTACGACTGCGCGGTCGACGAAAGCATTGCCGTGATCCGAGACACACTGCAGTCGAACGTGCGAGTGCAGCCGGATTGGCACAAGCATTTCGACTCTCTAAGGGCGAAAACATCGCCGTTTATCGGTGTGGTGGCGCCCTGATTCGGATATGGACTTGGCCCTCCTTGATATCTTGAAAGGATCACGGACGCCGTAGAGAAGGCGTAATTTATGGATGATCATCCCTGGATCTTTCGCTATTGAGGAATCGAGACACTTGCTTCGAATCTGAGCGCTAACGGTGAGA
This sequence comes from Leccinum uliginosum, assembly GCA_038091455.1. NCBI lineage: Eukaryota > Fungi > Basidiomycota > Agaricomycetes > Boletales > Boletaceae > Leccinum > Leccinum uliginosum. The sequence continues at coordinate 54,801 of JBBPOM010000060.1, forward strand.
TCGTCCTGACCGTTCAAGAGGACGCGTTCTGCAAGATCATGTTCCAGACGAGGCAAAATGTTTTTCGTTCGTAACACCGAGACTTGAAAGAACAATAATGGCATTGTTCAGACGTCCGAATATGTGAGGTTTTGAATATCCCACCACGGAGAGTCGTCGTAAACTTCTTCGTGCTGGTCTGAAACATGGCGAGGTACTTTTGGTCTTGGTCCATCTCCGGATGTATCGTAAAGACCTGAAAAACTAGATAGTCAACAATATATTATTATCCGAGGGGGAAGAAATCATATATCGAAATTGCAGCGAACTGAACCATAGATGTCTCGGTGGGCGAAGGCCACAGACCTAAGTCTGTGTGCAAAAAAGGACGCTCAGACAGTCCTGCCTGCTTGCTCGTCCGTCTGACACCCCCTCTCTGATTTTCGGAGTCGGACCATCAGGCAAGCGGGATGATAGCGGTTTCGAGCCTACAAGAGTTCTCGTCAGCCATGCGGTACCCACGTTGGCCCATATCCATGGTCCGCTCTTTGCCATCCGTGCGAAAGGATTTGATGAAGCGACATTCTTTGGGATTCGACCGATCCAAGTGACAAAAACATTGTCATGACACGGTCTGCTTGGATATCGAAGAAATTGACGATGCGATCGTCGAATTCTAGATGAAGTTGATTGACTCGTGTACGAACCTCATGATATATAAAAAGGTCTGCGGACACCAAGGACCTAGGTTGTTCCGAGTGGTACTTCGCATTCATCCCATGCTATATCGACGATGTTTGACTGAAAGAGTGACATAGCTTCCCAAAGACTTGGGTTTAGATGAAGATAGTTATCAAGGGCAGGAAAGTATTCCTTTATGATCTGCAGAAGGCAGGTGAACACGAGTTCCGACTATATTAGCATGACACGCACTTCTGCAGGTCGCGGAGAGTGTTCAAGTAATTCCGAGACGTGTTCGCGCACAGCGATGGCAGTAACATCCAGGTTCCGTTCCAACGTCACCAGAGACCTTTCGCATCCTTGAGGTTTCAGATGGGCGACGCTGTCATACCAAATACCTTGGGGCGGTGGACTTGAAAGTATTCGCGCACTATGCCTCTGTAGGCATGCTTCTTGCGCGTGATGACATTCATCGAAAATGATGTACGGGACCTGAGTGGAAAGGTTAGTGGAAGGTGAATACAGATTGGGAAGGTTAGTATACTTTGCTGATGCTCCGATACGAATGCGTGAAGATATTGATATTAAGGAATATCTGAGCTACGTGGGTCGTTGAGAAGAAACGCATAGGTGCCCGACATTGGATGTGATCTCATCTGTCATGAGATCACAGATGGGTGGCGAGATCGGTCAGATACCTTCATAATGCGGGCACAAAATTGTTGACGAGGGAAGTGACGAGATCAAAAAGACGGCCCTCTGCCGTCCGAGAGCTCGTCGCGGGCATAGATGTGGCAAGCGGAGAAGATGCCGACAAAGACCTACTGTGCCTCGTCGGCTCTGGGATGCGGTCACGATGGAGTGAGCAGGGGTGAATAACGCGCCGGGCGGACTATATAACGGAAGACAAGAATTAGCAGGGCGTCGAGAGGCTACATTACTACGTCACGGTAGGCGGCGGGGTGGGTCTGACACCTTCATGATGCGGGCACGGGGTTGTTGACGAGAGAAGTGACGAGATCGGGAAGACTCTGCAGTCCGAGAGACGGTGGATGTGGCAGGTGGGGAAGATGCCGATAATTACCTGCTTGCCCCGGATTCTATCACGATGGTGGAGTTAAGTGACGACGCGCTGGGCAGACTACATACCACAACCCTCTGAGCATTCCTGGATCCTTGTATGTTAACGATAATGAGGAACAGGGTTAGCATGTCGTGCAGGGTCATCACAGCTTCTCTGATGGCACTGATATTCAATACAGTGAATTGAAGCTTAGTGAAGAGCATGGGTCCGGAGTGCGGGTATGCGCTGGGTACGGGGACGGGTCACGATCTTGTGATCCGGAATCAGACCCAGACCCGCTGCTACGTACCCGCGTGTACCCGGGCGTCGTCATTAAATTCGCCTGATTCGCTGTTGGGTTCGTCATCGTCATCGTCATCGTCACGTCAACGTGTGCAACGAGATCTGGGTCGGGTAAAGGGAGGGAGAGGGAGGGAGAGGGAGGAAGAGGAAGAGGAAGAGGAAGAGGAAGAGGAAGAGGAAGAGGAAGAGAGACGGGCACCCTACTGTACACCTTGCCGAATTTTGGTACGCGACAATGCGGCGCCTGGCGTGTGGCGGTTGGATGGTCGCTGTACATTGTGTGACGCCCATTTTGACCTGCTGGGTTTGGTGTGCGAGTGCACGGAGTCGTGAAAAACATAGTCAACAGAGCTAGTGGGAGTAGAGTCACAAAAAAGCTAAAGAAGTACGGGCAACAAAATGAACAAATGAGTCAGCCAACTGCCATATATGGTAAAAGACTGACTCAAAAGGTTGATAAGCAAGGAACCCTAAAGGGTCCAGGCATAACTAGTAAAGACGGGAATTAGCAGTGCGTCGAGAGTCGAGAGGTTACAATACTACGCACCCCTACGCCGTCGACCTCCTTGGCTCTCGGGTGTACTTTCCAAAGGCGTAGACTTTGTCGCTGACCTCAAGCAAGACGACGTCACGGTGGGCGGCGACGTCGGTCTGATACCTTCGTGAGTCTGGCACGAGGTCGTGGACGAGGGAAGTGACGTAATCGGGAAGGCTCTGCGGTCCGAGAGCTCATCGAAGGCGTGAATGTGACAGGCGGAGAAGATGCCGATAAAGATCGCGGTGGCTCGTCGGCTGTGGGGTTCGGTCATGATGATGTGAGCGGGGGGTGAACGACGCGTTGAAGAGACTATATAACTAAAGATTGGAATTAGCACGACCGCGAGAGGCTAAAATACTACGCACCATACGCTGTCGACCTCCTTGGCTCTCGGGGTGAACTTTTCAAAGGCGTAGACCTTGTCGCTGAGACGACCTCACGGTGGGTTGCGAGGTTCGGGTTTGATACCTTCGTGATGCGGGCGCGGGATTGTTGAAAAGGAAAGTGACCAGACCGAGAAAACTCTCTGCAGTCCGAGAGCTCATCGCGGGCGTAGATGTGGTAGGCGGGGAAGATGCCGATAAAGACCCGTTGTGGTTCGTCGGCTCTGGAATGCGATCATGATGGTGTGAGCGGGGTTGAACGACGCGCTGGTCAGACTACATAACCAGAGACGGGAATTAGCAGGGCGTCGAGAGGCTAAAGCACTACCCACCATACGTCGTCGACCTCCTTGGCCCTTCGGGTGTGTTTTCAATCGCGTTAAAGAGCTGCTGTGGCTCGCCGGCTCTGGTATGCGGTCATGATGGTGTGAGCGGGCGTGAACGACGCGCTTGGCAGACTGTATAACTGATGATTGGAATGAGCAAGGCATCCAGAAGCTACAATACTACGCACCCTTTGTACCATACGCCGTCGACCTCCCTGGCCCTCGGAGTGAACTTTTCACAGTGATTGAAGATCTGCTTGTTACTCGTCAGCTCTGAGATGAGGTCATGATGGTGTGACCGGGGGTGAACGACGCGCTGGGAGCGGGTTAGTAGCGGTTTCGAGCCTGCGAAAGCTCTCGTCAGGGGGCTGTCCGAGGCCGTTTGGGGTTCCACCTACCAATCTTAAGCCTATCGAGGGAGTTGGCCAGGTCACAGAGGTGCTAGTGGCATGCGTCGGCACGACCCCGGATAGATTGGTTGCAATTGAGGCAATAACGAGTGGGAAGGAGGAAAGCTTCCTGCTCGTAGATGGTGGTGGACGAGAAAGGAAGGTGGAGGCAATTCCCACAGGCCAATCGGGCAGGAAGGACCCTTTCGGGGTACCCGCCGGCACTTATTCGCTGCCATGCAGCACCCACGTTGGTGGTCCTCTTTCGCCATCAGGAAGATTCGGCTGAGCGACAGAGAGTAAAATACTACGCACCGTACGCCTTTGACCTCCCTGGCTCTCGGGGTGTACTTTTTTCAAAGGCGTAGACTTCTTCGCTGACCTCAAGTAAGATGACGTCTGGGCGGCGATGTCCGGGTTCGATACCTCCGTGATGCGGGCGCGGGGTTGTTGACGAGGGAAGTGACGAGACCGGGCGTGGATGTGGCAGGCGGAGAAGACACCGATAAAGACCTCGTCGGGCTTGGGATGCGGTCATGATAGTGGACAGATAAAGATGGAAATCAGCACGGCGTCGAGAGGCTAAAACACTGCACCATACGCCGTCGATCTCATTGGCTCTCGGGGTGTACTTTTCAAAGGCGTGGACCTTGTCGCTGACACAACTTCACGGTGGGCGGCGAGGTCTGATACATTCGTGATACGAGCACGGGGTTATGATCGGCAAGACGGTCCTCTGTTCCGAGAGCTGCCGATAAGGACCCGCTGTGGCTCGTCGGCTCTGTGGTCATGATGGTGTGAGTGGTGGTGAACAATGCGCTGGGCAGACTCAATAACTAAAAATGGCAATTAACACGGCGTCGAGAGGGTAAAATACTACGCACCATATGCCGTCGACCTCATTGGCTCTCGGGGATGTACTTTTCAAAAGCGTAGACCTTGTCGCTCAGACGACGTCACGGAGGGCGGCGAGGTCGGTCGATCTCCCCGTCGGCGTAGATTCTTGCTCGTCGGCTCTGGGATGCCGTCATGATTGTGTGACCAGGGTTGAACGACGTGCTGGGCAGACTACATAAGTAAAGACGGCGTCGAGAGGCTGCAATACTACGCACCATACGCCGTCAACCTCCCTGGCTCTCAGGATATACTGTTTTCAAAGGCGTAGACTTCGTCGCTGATCTCGAACGAGACGACGTCACGGTGGGCGGCGAGCTCCGGGTTTCATACCTTCGTGATGCGGGCGCGGGGTTGTTGACGAGGGAAGTGACGAGATTAAAAACACGGCCCTCTCCCGTCCGAGAGCTCATCGCGGGCGTAGATGTGGCAGGCGGAGAAGTTGCCGATAAAGACCCTGTGCCTCGTCGGCTCTGCGATGGGGTCTTGATGGTGTGAGCGAGGGTGAACTACTCGCTGGGCAGACTATACAACTAAAGGTGAGAGATAGCACGGCGTCGAAAGGCTAAAATACTACGCACCCCTACGCCGTCGACCTCCTTGGCTCTCGGGGTGTACTTTCCAAAGGCGTAGACTTCGTCGCCGACCTCAAGCGAGACCACCTCACGGTGGGCGGCCAGAGGTCGGTCTGATACCTTCGTCAGTCTGGCACAGGGTTGTTGACGATGGAAGTGAAGAGATCGGGAAGGCTCTGCGGTCCGAGAGCTCATCGATCATCGCGGGCGTGAATGGTGTGAGCGGGGTGAACGACGCGCTGGGCAGACTATATAACTAAAGATAGCCATTGGAACGGCGTCGAGAGGATGAAATGCTACGCACCATACGCCGTCCACCTCCCTGGCTCTGGGGGTGTACTTTGTTTAAAGCCGTAGACTACGTCGCTGACCTCAAGCGAGACGTCGGTCCGATACCTTGGTGATGCGGGCACAGGATTGTAGACAAGGGAAGTGACGAGATCGGGAAGAATCTCCCGTCAGAGAGCTCATCGGGGGCGTCGATGTCGCAGGCGGGGAGGTGCCGATCAAAACTCGCTATGGCTCGTCGGCTCTGGGATGCGGTCATGATGGTGTGAGCTAGGGTGAACGACAAGCTGGGCAGACTATGTAACCAGCGACGAGAATTAGTATGGTGTCGGGAGGCTACAATACTGCCCACCTTACGCCATCGATCTCCCAGGCTCTCGGGGTGTACTTTTCAAAGGTGTGGACCTTGTCGCTGAGACGACGTCACGGTGGGTGGCGGGGTTCGGGTTTGATGCCTTCGTGATGCGGGCGCGGGGTTGTTGACAAGTAAAGTGACCAGACCGAGAAAACTCTCTGCAGTCCGAGAGCTCATCGCGGCCGTGGATGTGGCAGGCGAAGAAGATACCGATAAGGACATGCCGCGCCTCGTCCGGCCTGGGATGCGGTCATGATAGTGTAACCATGGCTGAACGACGTGCTGTGCAGACTACATACGTACAGACAGAAATTAGCATGGCGTCGAGAGGCTACAATACTACGTACCATACGCCGTCGACCCCGCTGGCTCTCGGGATGTACTTGTTTTAAAGGCGTAAAGGCGTAGAGTTCGTCGCTGACCCCAAGCAAGACGACGTCACGGTGGGGGGCGAGATGTCGATCCGATACCT
>JBBPOM010000061.1:0-60228 GCA_038091455.1 Leccinum uliginosum
CCCTCGCCTATACCCCTGTAGTATATCCGGTGAGCGCAAATGCCAGGCGGTATGGATGCATATGGAGCATGATTGCCATTTCAGATGCTCTGGCTGGTGAGGATAGATGACATTCAACTCAACGGAAATATCCTTCTATTAGATGTACTCGCCATCATCGACACCGGTTCCCACTTAATTTATGGTGATTCGAAACGAGTTTCGACCCTGCACGACTTCGCTGGCGGTAAGGAATTGGACGGGGTCGGTTATTACACCTGTGGGTTTCAATCTATTTCGTTGCGTTTGACTGAACCCCTGTAGTCCTATGCTGGACTGTTCCCACCCTGACTTTTACCATCGGTGGAAAGCCGTTTGTACTTCCTGCCCAGGCCCTCACCATGGGACGGGTTATGCCTAGGTCGCGAAATTGCTTTAGCGGAATTGCGAACGGGGATGATAATCCTCGTGAGATTCTTCTATTCAGCATTTACTCTTCCCATTGCTGACCGGTGAACATAATTAGATGAATACTGGACAATTGGGACCCTCTTCCTCGAGCAGTTCTATACCGTGTTTGATTTCAACAGTGAATCACCACGAGTTGGATTCGCACAGCTTGCTGGTGTTAGAGTTTAGAAAAGTCAGACCTTGTGAAAACATATCATATCAAGGATAACAATTTGCGAGCTTACGTAAAATTTTGCCCGCAATGATTTTTGGTAGTGCCTGAAATTTGTGGCAACCTCGTCTCGCAAAAAGAGTCGGGGGCGAAAGCAAACATGACTCCGTTATTAGAAGAGCTCAACATAAGACAATGTAGAGAGCCTGAAGAAGACAGCAAGATGAAGGGGACAAAGGTCATATGAAAAGGCGCGAAGCATCACATGTAGTTGCGCCTATAATTCCCCGCTTCGACAAACGATCCGTTTCATGCAGCTGCATCCCCGGTCTTGCCATTTTCTCCAGACCCACGGACCTCACCGTTAGTTCCCCGTCCCTTGCCAGTGAGACCGGCGGCTGCAAATCCTCGGGCGGCGAAACCCCCACGACCGCCTCGACCTCTGGGGCCTCCGCGCACTGCAGATCGGTCCTCCTTGTCGGTTGCAATTTTGACTTCAACTAGCGAATCGTTGATTTTCTGCAACGCGAACTGTTAAGATCATCAAATCGATGACGACGATCAGCGAATTACCTCGTTATTTTTCTGTAGTCCTCCTGTCATAGCCTCCTCATCGCCAAACTCTACGTACGCTATTCTCAGACTTCGTCCTTGCTGAGTGTGGGGGTATGAAACACGAACGATCTACAAACTGCTGTAAATCGCAGGCTCCCTGTTAATGGAATTCACGTACACCCGATTGTTCTCCGCCAAAGAACTCGCGCAGCTCTGCTTCATTCGCAGGCGCTTGGAGGCGAACAAACAAAGTCCATGATTGTTTGTACATCCGTCTGGATGTTGGAGTGCGCGTCCCAGCGCTGTCCGTTGTTGGCGACTTAAGACCAGACTCCAGGACATCAGGTGTAGGTGCGGAAGCGACTTCGTCAAGAACGGGAGTCTCTTTGCCTGACTTGGATTGAGCCACAGGTGCGTCTACGGGAGACGAGCTAGCCTCTGCCCTCTCCTCTGATTCCTTGTCTTTTGACTCCCGGTCCGCGCGTTCTTTCTTCTCCTTCTTCTCCCTCCTTTTTTGCTTGTCCTTCTCCGCTCTATCAGATCCCGTAGGTGTGCCATTTGTCTTGGTCTGAGGAAGGCTGGCGGTACCTTCTTTTGGTGTAGCCAAAACGATCGGAGACATTGCAGCGAGCGGAGACTTGACTTCCTTTGATATTGGCGAGGAGGGTTTCTCAGTAGATACAGGTGTAGAACCCTTTGTCGGTGGATTTGCGGTAGCGTTTGGAAGCGAAGAGCTTGTCGAGTTGGGGGTGTGCGCGACGGTGCCGGGAGTGGCCGTACGACGGTATGCGTAATTGAAGCCTGCATGACATCAGTGGGGTGGGCTGTTTGGGCGCAGGTCACTCACCTTGGCTCTTGAGCTCCGCACTGATCCGGCCTTCCTTTATGTCTAGCACAAGGCATCCGAAGGCAGCATCACACAAATTCCAGTTCCAACAATTCTTCCAAGCAGGTTCCTCACCGGTGGCTGTAGGGGGTGCACCAGTATGTCCTTGTGGTTGAGGAATACGTTCGATGACAGACAAGGCCTTGTCGAGGAGAATCCGCTGGTGCTCATCGATAACGGCGTCGACCTGCGTCTTTACGCTATCCCAGACTTTGTCGAAGCCCTCTTTGCCTACAAGGAGCTTACGGCGGAACCCCTCAAAATCGCCTTGGACGCTGAACTCGTTATAGGATGTAGCGTATCGAAAATGGAGGCCTGCAGAGATGGAGAGATCTGCTTTGAGGACGAGGGCGAGTTGAGCGATGATTCCCTCGCGGCCTGGACTTGCATGCGTGACGAGAAGACGCGTCTCTGAGGGATCGAAGACCCGTTGAGCGGTGTCGACGAGTTCGCCAATCTGAAGCGCGGTGGTCCATACTGTGCCCTGACCACCGGCGATAGTAGCGTTTCCGTCGCCGTTGTCGAACATCTTGTGGGGGACAAGAGCACCCCCTAACCCAAGGAGGCGCAATTTAACACCGCCCACATCAAGGCAACGCGTCGTGGCTTCGTCTAACACGTGCATATTATCGATGGCATAGGCACCGGTGCGAAATTTTTCGAGGATGAGGACATCCTCGCAAGCACCACAGACAGTGAATACGGGGACCTGGAGCTTGATTTGTCCGGAAAGGAGGAGAGGGAACTCGGATATAAGGGATATGTCTACGGTGGAGCGGACTGAGGCAGGGGTATTGTCGGGAGAGAGGAGATGGTTGCGCTGTGCGGTGGGAATAAGGGGCGAATACATGGTGAGATGTCGGAGAGTGCGGTCATTGATTCGGTCTAGACTGCTGCTCTCTGACGAGGGCGGGTGGACGCGTCAGAGGATAGTAAAAAGGTAATCTAAGAGGAGGACATGCCAAAGAAACCGAAATCGCCGGTGTGTATGACCACTTTTGCGTCTGCTTCGCGCGCGAGATCATTGAGGGCGGAGAGACGACCACGAATGTCGGCGACGCAGAGGATGCGGGCATGAACGGTGTCGATTATTTTTGTTTGAGTGTTGACTTGGCTTGCTTGCGCTCTCGGATGGGGCGACGCTGCTGGACGAGTCGATGTCGAAGCGGGGCGGGGAGTTGGCTGCATCTCTTAATAACTAAGTAAGTGTATCCTTTGGGCGTTCACAACAAAGAGAAACCTTCCGTTGTGGCTCTCCCCTCATTATTAGCTAATTAGCTAACTATATCATTCTCATTAAATAACTAATTAATATTATATTACCCATCGTCGGTGACGATGAGCTCGTAAACGGTGATAACTCCCCCCGAGCTCACACTACTGCACCCCCCCGCCGTCCCCGGGAACATCCGCACCCCTCCTCTTAGTCACCCGCCGTCCCCGACACCTCCCGCCGTCTCGCTTGCCCTTGTCTGCCCGCCTGCAATGGCACAGAAACACGACACTCATGCTATCGCGCACCTGCCCGCGCCGCCCGCTCACTGCATCTCCCCTCAGGTGTCCCCCTCAGACAAGCTCCTTTCTTCCGTCGTTCCCCTCTCTCCAAATTCTCGAATAGCTTATGTCACTTTCATTCCCGCCACTGACGGCCCTCCCTACGACGTCCTCGAGCTTGGGCGCAGACAATTGGTGTCGCGGAACGACTCCCTTACTCTCCTGCAATCAACGCTGCCCCATGTACATATCGATGGCAACTCATCCGCACTTCATGTCTTTATGTTTATATCCCTTGATCAATCAGATGTGTCTCTTACCGCCCTAAAATCAATATCATTGGACGGGCTTGTCGGTGAGTGCCCCTCTGCTGCCCCCCTTTGTCCGTACAGTTTCTCATGGTTCCCCAGCTTCGGATGTTTCCCTCTTCGACCCTCAAACTCTGTATCCATGTTCGTATGAATGTGCTTCCCAGCCATCTCCTTGTTCCCTCTGCAGCGACCCAAAACGCTCCTCCGTCAGTGATCTGGATTTCTCATCAGCCAATCTTCTCCCGCGCAAACCACACCGTGTATTTTACTCTCACTTCATAAATGCACTTCGCGCTCGGATAATCGACGACATCATCAAAGTCTCCAAGGATGCAGCCAGTGGGCAGTCTGCTCACAGGTTGGTAGATGGATTCTTACTTTCATCCTCGCCCATCTCCAATGAATGGGCAACTGACTGGCTCAATGGCTCCAGACTGAGGTCAGTTTCAACCCTTCAGACGCTGCCTAACACTAACTTTCGCAGGCCACTTGTCCATTGTCAACTCGAGGTGCATCTCAGCGCATCGAGGCTAGAGGTATATTTACACTTGCGACCAACCGACCTTTTATCTCTGGATTTCAGTCTGCCGTTAGCTGCTGGCACACCAATTATATTGTTACCCTTTGGGGTTCCTGCTTATTACTTGTCGGCATACAATGGCCCTACTTCTGGCATCACATCTCAATTCGAACAATCCCTTTCAGGATTCGGTGCGGGTGAATGGAATCCATCCATTCTGACATTGCACTCCGAAAGACAGAGTACTTTTCGCTCAGGTCTTCCCAAGCGGACGAGTCCTGCCTATATAATCGCTTGGATTGCCGTTCAGAACAAACAGGGCGAAGATAAAGGGACAGCCATCATATGGCCGTTGCAACTTTGTCTTGCGTTTGCGGCGTCTTCCCAGTCCACTCACGCTCGACACCCCCTTCCTTACATACCTGAACTACCACCTCAGCTTCAACCTTCACCTTCACCACCACCACCACCCTCCGCCGTGCTTGCGCTGCCTCCCGCCCCTGAAACGAATGCCCCTTTCGTCGCTACTGCCTCGGTACTCAGTGGTCGTCCTATCGCACGTCGTCTCTGCTTGTCGCCCACCTCCGAATCTGTCCGCGCATTTCGTTGCCTGACTTTCTCAAGATCGTCGAAAGTTGACGGCGTAGCCTCTGAGATAGGACTGTACGTCGAATCTGTTGCAAAAGAGCGCGAAAGGGAACGCGAACGCATTCGAAGAGAACGCGAGAATGCACAGTCGTCCGCCTCACCCCGTACTATGATGACGCCCTCCACTAGCACCGGCGTCCAAGCTTCAACTTCCGTCAACATAGCCAGCCACTCGCCTGCGGCTCTTTCTCCGGCTAACGGAAACCATGCAACAGGCCAAACCCAAATACTCACGGACCCTGTTGATGCTCCGGTAGCGCCCACACCACCGAATGCTAATCCTCCTCCACCTTACCCCTCCCCTCCCTCTGTCCATGGAAAGGCAACCACTCAATCTCGTGTAGAATCCCACACCGTCGTCGAACCTGCTTCCGTAGCACCGAAAAACGAATCTGTTTCGCCGCCCCTTGGCCCACCCTTTGATCCGTTTGGATCCATCGATGGCAGTTGGACGCAGCCCCACAACGATTTTATGGATCTTGGAGAGGTGTACGATATGGGCTTCGACATGAACGTCGACAATATTGGAACCGGAGGTGGTGGTGGAACCACAAGCACAGGGCATGCAAACATGGATTTTGAGGACGGATTTATCTTCACCGAAGACGACTTTGACTTCTTTGATCGGCCGTCCGGTGCTACCAGAGCTTCCCGGACCATTGCACCGCCAATTGCAGACTCTCCTGGCCTTCAGCTTGCAGGATCCGCGCCAGTGGGGTTCTCGCCGTCGATCCTTGGAGATGGGGCCTTTTCCGTGGCCACCGTTTTTACTCCGGGTCAACAACAACCGTCTCCGTTTACTGTTGGCGGAACCGCGGACCCTTTCACTCCTCGGCTGTCTGAACTGTATCATATGCAGGACGTAGCTCCAGCCTGCATAGACATGACATTACCGTCCCCAGGGTCTACCCCGAATTCGGAGCCGTCAACACCCCATGTTAAATTGTCTCTTGAGCACAAGAAAGGACCTACAATTGTATCCAACTTCTTTGAACCGATCCCCTTTGCCCAGAGTCATAGTCTGTCTGATTCCAAGTACCACATGGGTAAATTTGCCCTCCCCAGTCCGCCGGATGAAGAAGATCGCACGGAGCCGATTCCTTGCCTTTCGTCACCCAGTCAAAACAATCATTGGAAATACCGATACAATATCGCGACCGACCCCCGCATCGGTCTTGTAAGAAAACTGATTGGAGTCAAACGAAAGAGCTTCGACCAAGGTTCCCGTAGAACGAGGCGTTCTAGCTGGGTGCAACATGGCTTGGATCCAGAGCATCCTGTATCTGACGACCCCGATGATGCTTCTGATACAGCATCGGACGATGAGGATTTTCAGCTTGCTGAACCTGCTGTTCCTTCTCGGACCACCACGCCGCCTCCCGCGTACCTGCCGCTTGGGCCGACTTTGCTTCATATGCAGTTTACACATCCCTATCTACTTCCCCTTTGTAGACCCTTGCGGCCGCCGGGCGCGGCGGTAGCACCTATGACAATCCCGGTTCCAGTCCCGACATCTGTCCCCACTCCCGTTTCACCTGCAGCTGCGCTTGGTGCAGCGTCGGAAAAGTCCAAGTCTCTCGAAGCCGCAGGAAGCATGATCGCTAGGGAGGTCGTTGAGAATAGCATATTTGCTGACGCATGGCTGGCCAACAACACCCGTTGTTCTTCAGAAAGGCAGTCAACTGTCTGGCCCGCCGATGTGTCGACCTTGGTTGAGATCATCCGTTGTCTTCCTGCGCATAAAAGTCCGGTTGAATTACAGACTTTGCTGCATCAGGGTAAGTACGTCAATTGCCATGAAGATTCGCTTGATGACCAGTTCCAACAAGACGTTGGAACAGCCTCAACAGACAGTGCGCTTCTTCAGCGCATGGACACGCCAATGGTCCTGGTTGGTAAGGGTGACTCTATGATTCATACCATGCCGGCGTCCTTGCGCTTCTGGGAGAAGCTTGGACTAACGCCGCATGCGGGCAAAAAAGATATCACCGCCTTCCTCTTTTTGGAGGATAATGGGGTGGACAGGCCGTTTGCGGAAGCCTGGTTGAGAAAGTTGTCTGCAACATACAGTGTGCGTCCCCGTCAGGCCTTTTTTTTTGCTTTGCTGTTGATCCCATTCTTAGGCACACCAACTGGGTGCCCATGTTCCAGGAACTCATCCCCTCTGTCCCGTGGACGGTATTTTTGTTTTGCGACTGGATTCTCTTCGTAAATATTTAGGTAAACTACACGCTTTATTCTCGACCTTTTTACTAACCGTTGTATTATAGCTTCATTCGCTACCGACTTGTCTGCTGAACAAGGCGGTTTTGTCTTCTACGTCGCAATTCCGGACTCAGCATTGACGCTTGCATCCCCTCTGCTCAGACAAATTTCTTCAGCGATGAAGAGACTGCAGAAAGTTCGTTCCGAATACCCTATCACCCTCCAATTTATACCAGAACATCACATCACTTCGCATGACCTTGTTACCACCGATTTTGAAAGGCTCAGCTTTTCAGTATACCAACGTGTACCTCAGCCGGTCGACCGTACCATGTCCCGTAGAATTTTCGACACAGGGAAGGAAACCCGTGCGTTCTTCCGGGAACCAGCATTCACGCTTGCACGACCACCCAAGCCTACTGTGCATTTCAGTTTGGGTCCAGCTCGTACATTGGACTTGCTGGACCGACATACCTTTCTTCATGTCGGTTATAGATTTTCGTCATGCAAAAAATGGCTCTTGGCCGCATGTGTCGATCAGCGCGGCGAATCTTATGACCTCGGGAGCTGGTTAACTCAGGACGAGGTCGAAACGTCGGCCACCCTGCAGATCTGGAACTTTGCGCTGCAAGCCGCCCAAAGAACCAACATCGAGTGGCGTTTAGTGATATCTAAACTCGGACCCATGTCCCCCGCGGAGCTCGACGGTTCGTTTTTCGTCCACGTCCGAAAGTTTTTTTTTAATACTTGAATGTCCCCTTTTTCACTAGCTTGGATTCACCACTTGTCAGCGGTATCGTCACTTTGCCGCGATCTCGCTCCTTTTCACGTCACTATCCTTTCCGTCGACCAAAACATCTCTTGGTCGTTCCCGCATTTATCCCAGCCTGGAACTGGTCAACACACACCCTCGCGACGTACCGCCAGCAAAGATTCGTCCAAGTCGATGTACATGGATGATGTGACTACTGCCACGACCTACGCGATCTACCCTACCACCCGTATACCCTTGTCCTCTCCGCCAGCCTATCCTTGGGCTGATTTCTCTTTCGTGCCCGATGGCGAAGGCGCTGCCACTGGTGAAACGTGTCCCATACTTCCCGTCCGTTCAACCATACTTCTTTATGTCCCCCTCAAGCGCGCGGGTCCTTCGTGTTCGACCCTCTACGTTCACTTCCTTCATAGCTACAAGTCTCCAGGATCTTCGCTCCTTGTTCCAGACGATGTCACTGCCCAGGAAATAACGCGGAACTATTACGAACTTGCCGTTCTCGCAAGCTTGAAAGGGCCTTTTGGATACCCCACCCTTCCACTGCATTTGTCCGCACTCGAGTCGATGCAAGATGCCCTCAGACAAGAAATTGAATAGTCGATTCTTGGATTTCCGTAATCCCCCGCTTTCTTAGATGCTCTCCCCTTCGATCTATATTGTTTACTTGCACGCTAGTCTCTCGTTCTCGCATTACTTGTTGTATCCCTACCCATCGTTTCATCGTTTCATCGTTTCATCGCATCTCTTATCTTTTGTCATGTGTCACCCACCGCCGAAATGTAATCACGACTCGAAGCTCATGAAATGACCATTCTTGGAGTACCGTAGATCCTACTACTGTGTCTTCTTCTCTTGCGCGCTATAATCCTTTGGCGCCTCGGATCGTAGAGTTGATTGTATACTGGCGAGTGCACTGATTCCGAGCACGACGATCGGTACGAGAATGAAGAACACAACAAGGAGCGAACCGATGAGGGCTGGCGTGAGGAGTTGATAGTTATGAAGGATGCCCCCTTGGGTCGACTTGGCGGCGGTGGCGGCGGCGGACACGTTGGACGAACCCACCATCGTGTCAGGCGGGGAGTCAAACTCTGAAAGCGGGGGAAGCTGGCGGCGCTCCAGCGGGATATGTGAACCAGCGTAGATGACCAAGTAGTTCGAAGCCAAGACAGCGATCCTGTCCAGCTCTATCGAGAGAAGCCGTTCTGATAAGGGGGGTCCACGAAATTAAGAAACGGAGATGGCGACGAAACGACGAAGATACACACCGTGCTCGGCCATCACGGTCTTCCTGTACTTCGGAGACCCTTCGACGGGGGGCATCGAGATGGCAAGGACGTACTTCTTCTTGTCTGCTCCGAGAAGCCACTCCTCTTCCGAGCCGGGGACGACGTCGACGGCGACTGAGCCGCAGCGGTCTGCGAAGAGCGCGGCCGCCTCGGGCGTAGTTTTGGAGGTGGAAGACCCTGCACGGCGTTCGACGTGGGGCAACTGGCGCGAGCTCGGTGCGTCTTTGATCAAACTTGCGAGCCGACACGAGGGTTCGAGCGTGCGTAGGTCGGAGCTGTGCACCTAACCAAGAAAAGAAAAGAAGAGAAAAATCAGTTTACTTCTAAATTGTGCTTGGCCCGAGCACGACGGGAGAGAGCGAGACCTACTCCGGGATGGTCTACCACGACGACGGCGTCGTACGAGCAGACGTCTCCGTTGGAAACGATGTCTTGCAGTAGCACGCCGTGATCGGGATGCGGGCCAGGTGCGAGACGGGTGAGTACATCCGAGCTAGTAGGACCATGTTTAGAAACGTGTTGAGCGGGAGGAACGACATGGCTACCTCTGAGAAGAAGAAGAAGAAGACCAAGCGACGAACGGTACGGTGTTTGAGAATGCGAAAACGCAAGAGAACGGCAAGAGGGCAAACAGAGCAGCAGCGCGTCCAGCCATCGCAAGTACCTAGTAGTAAGTAAGTAGAGTCAGTGGCTGGCAATCCCTACGAGCTTATGTAAGCGTAAGACATTGTTGCGGGCGTACTACTTCGTACGAACGACGCCATGGCCACGATACCTCCACAGGCAAAATCAAAACAGCTCAGAGCCTGTCTGCTCTGCTCGATAGTCCAGCACCCGATAGACTTTAGAAAGAACGGCTGCCCAAATTGCGAGGAGATCATGCAAGTGCGTGTCCACCACTTCGTCGAAGAGCCGTTCACGACCGCCTGACCGTCCCCCCCACCAACAGATGAAAGGGACTCCCGACCGCATCGCCGTCTGCACCACGACGTACTTTGACGGTATCATAGCTGTCATCGACCCCGAGTCCAGCTGGGTAGCACGCTGGCAGAGAACATGTACGTTTCCAGCACATTTCATCCGAGTTCTCGTATTGTACCCTTTGTTCCGCCGTACGCTTATCCCATCCCTTTTTCGCATCGCGCCCGCACAGCCAAGTACGTGCGGGGCATGTACGCCGTGCGAGTCAAGGGACGCGTCCCTGAGGACGTGGAAGCTGAACTCGAGAGTCGGGGTATCAAATATCGACCGAGAGACCAGACGGATCAAGATTGAAGGCACATGGTCGCAAATGCTTACACGCGGTGCCACCCTCCCCCGGTAAATCCACGACTCTCGACGCTCGCCCGAGTAACCTCTAACGTTCATCCAGACGAAAGGGGTATACTTGTCGATTCACACGTCATCAATTGCCTTGCGTGTGATGCCTTGTGTGCTTGTGAAGAAACGCACCATACCTGAGGTCGTTTTTGGTTGTTCGACGTGGCCTAGCTTTTTCGCGTAGACGCAATCTCGCCGTATCGGTCCAGAGTCGTCATTAATCCATCCTCGTTGACTCATAATAACGTTTCGATCTAACTTTGCGCGGCGTTGGCCAAGTGGTATGTACCTCGATGAGAGATCTTAGATTCCGGGCTACGATATCAAGGTTCTGCCGTACATGGGATTCGTACGATTCAGCTGCAAAGTTAGCCTTACGGGATTCGACCTCGAGATCTGTGTTCCTGAACCTTGAGCTACGAGGACCCAGCGCAAATTACTTACTACCCCTTGGGTCCATGCATCTCCCAGGTCCATAACCATGGTTACGTTCCACAGTGCGCATGATCCACTCCACCGGCACATGCTGCCACCAACCACTGGCGGCTCCCACTGATCTGACTGACACACCGTGGTATGGAATCATCATATTCAAATGTAGTGCACGATACTATTGGATACAACAAACGGGTGAATACATTTAATTATACAAACGAGCAACTACTATTCGCTGTGAGGTATCAAGGAACGCGATCATCGCGTTCATTGGCCAGTACAAGTAAACTATTTCTTCCTCTGCTGGGTATTACAAGGTCGGTATTATAGCAACTCGTGTAAAACTTGGTCGTAACGATGGGGTAGGTGTGCACTATAAAACGAACGATGTCAAACAAAAATAAGACGGTCAAGAGAAAAAAGGTGGTGTACCTCAGCATATTCTTTGAAAACACGATTTGCGAAAAGACTTTCTCAGTATCCAGTACCTCGAACAGTCTGACTTTGGCCGCTTCTTTTTCAGAACCCGTTCTCTGCGAATGGGGCAAATCCCCGTCTCCACGAGCCCAGAAGACGCGACCAGGGGGGAATAAATCTGCCGTTTGCATGTTGGCCTCGAGTGTTTTCCTTGTCGCCAGAAACTTGGTAGAATAGAAAGACCGCGCGTAAGAGATAATATAAGAGATAGAGGAGGTGCTCACCCAGTGCATGTCCTCAGTGGTGCCTTCCCCGATCTTCCATTGACTCGTGCGATGTGTAACGACCGAGTATCCCTCCCGTCCACCACTTTCGTTTGCCTCGCAGAGCCATAAAGCTGCGTTACGAATATCACGTACAGAACCCAGCGACAGTCGAGATACAATATCATCCGAATTGATGAATGACACGATCAACTTGGATGCCAGGCGACTCAAGTCTGCATCAGTGAGACATCTAAGTGACAAAGCGGTAAGACGTCAGGTAGAAAAAAGGCCGATAAATTCGACGCACGGTGGTGCTATACAATACACAGACACCGGCCGATCAGCGGGGAGTCCGCTTGATGGGACAGTGAGGCAGGTTGTTGAATCCGCCCACATCTTCAGAATTGGATGGGTGATTAGAAATCCCATGATCCGTGTCTACTCACCAGTGCCAAGAGGGCAGCCACGCCTGCTCCAAGGGAATGTCCACACAGAATCAGTTCTGGTGCGCGAACACATAAATTTGTCAAACATCCTGGTGCCAAAGAAGGAAAAAAAATACGAACCGTAATCTGGGTTCCGGTCCAATGCGTCCATCACAGCAAGATGTACAGGCTTGCCAATTGCGCCCATCACCCGCGCCATGCGAAGCATGCCACCGTGCACATGATATCGCGAACGATGGGATGCAAACGAGGACCGTCGGCGTCTGTGATACCGCCCCGATTCCGGGAATGGTATTCTTCCATCGGTGGAGTGATCGTCTGCGGGGGTGCTAACCGCGGGCTCAAATTCTACGGGCTCGCACGTCAAGTCGACTGCCAACTCGTTTAGAGACATTGTACCTATTCTCATGCGAACCGTCAAGTGCTCTTGTCATCTGCCACTTGGATGAGATGTACATACCACGAAGGACGAGGACGACTTGACGACGATCATGATCGGTAAGTACCCAGAATCTGGGCATCTGGCGTTCAACGCCGATCACAGCAGTAGCACGCATACGGGTCACGTTTCGGGTGTCACCATGTACCGATCGTTCAAAGATTTCCTTGTCATGTTTGCCGAGCAAAACATCCCACCAGGAATACTCTCTGTTGTCTTCAGGTAAAGCTGCCGATGTGCCTTCCATTTCGGCTTCGGAATCGTTGATGGCCTTCTCCAGCTGGGCCTCCTCAGCCTCCTTCTCATTGGAATCCGTGGGAGGTTTGACACGCGCAGCTGCAGAGGCAACCAGCGGCGAGATCCCAAAGAACAAGAGGCTAGCGCCGCCATATCCTGCAAGGACCATTTTTGAAAAACGCCTCAAGTTCATCTTGACCTCATCGATTGCTTTGTGGCAGTGTTCCGGTCGAAAATCCCTCCAGCGGACCGAGGTTATAGACGATACAGAATTGCGAGAAAGTACACTTGAAGAACGTTGTCTTACAAGGGCATTCGTCGGTGCTTCACCGATATCAGCGGATATGAGTTGACCACGATGGCCTGGGAATATAAGGTCCGAGGTGACACGGATACGGGACGGAACACGCTTTAATTGGGGGCCAGTGGAGTGACTGTGAACTTCGACCTCGCGGAGGTAACGGGACCATCGTGATTCGTGGTGCTCTTGAGTGACGCCCTGGAGGGCGACCCATGCTATGAGAGCCCTGGCGACCTCAGTAATGCCATACTTTTTGATTGGTATATTGTGCTTTGGGGTGGGGTTGTCCCACTCCCTCCTGACGAGATCGATGAAGGGGCCGAGCGAGAAGGATGCTTCGCTGCTGCCTGGGAATATAACAGAGAGGATATCGATGGAGCTGTGGGCAGCGCGAAGAGAGGCAAAGGAGATACACTCCCCCAGGTATATCGGCACAAGCATGAGCGTTTCGGCAAAGTCGATGGCGCCAGACACGGCGCCTTCGACGACAGGGGCTGTGATCTGCCTTCTGCCGAGGATGGTATCATCGAAAGCGAGCGCAGTGGCAACGAGTGTAGTGTGTGCGACGTTGCGAACGAGGGAAAACTAGAGACAATGCGTCAGCGGCGGAGGATATGAGATCCGAGGAAATGAGCACCCCAAGCCTTGTTGTCTCCTTTACGGCGGAGAAGGCGAGGAGGGAGACGGCGGATGCGACGTCGATTCCACGTCTACCGTATTTCTCCCAGTCGCAATTCATTGCGAGGAAAGTAACGCAACAAAGCTCAAAGCATTGACTTGGCCGATCAAGCCGAGGGGGCGCGTGATTATGTCAATCACGACAAAATAATAATAAGTAAATTACTTACTTACTTCGGTGACGCCATTACAATGTTTTGCAGACGCTGGCTCCGCGCTCTTCCTCCCGCCCCGCTCCGTTTACGCACATTCGCCACCGCCGTCGCCGTCGATGGCGATCTCAAGCCCTCGAATTATGGCCAGCCGCTCTTCCAGTCCCACCCGCACCTCTGTGAGACTATCCCGCCGTCCCCACGTCGCAACACGCTGAGCTTTTTCAGTGAGGCCCCACGAGTTGACGCCCGGAATTCCCAAAGAAGAGTATGAGCAGCGACGCAGACGGCTTATGCAGAGCCTTCCGAATGACTCCATCGTGGTCTCGGTCGCAGCGCCAATCAAGTACATGAGCGGGAGTACGTAGAGCTCTCTCCGTCATCCCCTTGCTTTCTCATTTCATCTCTCAAGACATATTGTAGGTCACCGTTGCCACTCAACTTGCTACCCCTCTTGAGCATCCTATAGCTACAAGTTCCGTCAGGCATCCGACTTTTGGTACCTCACCGGCTTCGAAGAGCCAGACGCAGCCCTTATCCTAGGTGACCCTGCTTGACAAGTCGCATGAACATCATTCTGAAACAGATAATCAGAGAAGACTTCCACTTCACGTGGATACCGAATGACACTGTTCTCCGGTGGCAAGGACTCGCTCAAAGAGAAATGGGAAGGCGCCAGGTACTGCTCCGGCCCTTCTATTGGTCGAACCATTACAAACCCTTATTTCCCAGGACAGGCTTCGACGACGCCTTGAGCATATTCAAAGCAGACGACGCTCGGTCTATACAGAATTTCCCCAGTCAACTAAAGTCGCTAGCTAGCCTCTACTCCAACATTTATATTGACATACCCAATGCTTCGTCGAAGCGGTCGCCACGCACCGCCAAATCTCTATTGCGATATCTTTCTCCTCCCCTGCAACCCAAATCAGAGTACGAGACAGTCGTAGAATCTTTGTCAGCTTCACGGAGGCACGACTTAGCACCCCATATTGCTAAAATGCGAGCCATCAAGAGCGAGCGGGAACAGCAGGTCATGCGTGCGGCTGCCGACATCAGCGGACGTTCTCTCGCCAAGGTCAACTAGCTCTCCATTCCGACAGTCATACCTATTTGATCAAAAGTATAATTTGCAGTCCATGCGTTTCACCCACCCTGGCATGTCCGAGAGTGCAATCGCGGCTCATTTCGAATATCTCTGCACCCTTGCCGGATCCCAACGATTAGCATACGTACCTGTTGTTGCATCAGGGTATTGGTCGAATTTTCCCTTTTGCGAATGCCGAGTTGATCCCTCTCTAGACCTAATGCGCTTATAATACATTATACTTCTAACAATCAAGTCATTAATGACGGTGAGATGGTCCTAATGGACGCAGGATGCGAATACAAGTTCGTACACCGCTTTCGACCCCTCATTCATCATGCTGAGCTGCCGATCCCAGTGGCTACGCCTCAGATATCAGTCAGATTCCATCTTTGGCGTATCTGCGTCACTCTGACCGTCTGTGGTTTAGCACGCACCTATCCTGCTGCTGGAACATTTAGTGCACCGCAGCGAGATCTTTACACTGCCGTCCTCAATGCCCAGAAGACCCTCATAGATCTGTGTACAGAGTCTGCAGAGTTCACATTACACCAGCTCCATCACAGGTCGTGCGAGCTTCTGCGAAACGAATTAAACCAGATCGGGTTTAACTTGCGCACGGGAGATTTGGAAAGGGTACTGTACCCACATTTCCTGAGCCATCCGATCGGTATAGGTCAGTCTTTTTGTTTGTAGGGCGCAGAGCATGCAAGGGT
Organism: Leccinum uliginosum; assembly: GCA_038091455.1. Taxonomy (NCBI): domain Eukaryota; kingdom Fungi; phylum Basidiomycota; class Agaricomycetes; order Boletales; family Boletaceae; genus Leccinum; species Leccinum uliginosum. Next base: position 15,776 of record JBBPOM010000061.1, read on the forward strand.
CGACGGGAACTTACAAGATGAAACTTAGACTTGCACGAGTCCGCACACCTTGGTCGCGGTGATCGGTAGGTTTTAATATCTCTGGGTGGCGTATCAGGACTGTCCGTTGAACAAAAGAACCTGCATGCTAGGTTGAAGAGTGGAATGGTAATCACCGTCGAGCCAGGTACTGCATATAGATCCGTTCGGCGCTTATCACGCCCTTGTTTCTGATGTTTATTTCCTCCAGGTATTTACGTACCCCCGGTGCCTCAATTTCCAAAGGCGTTCCACAATATGGGCATCCGAATCGAGGTTAGTAGCGTTTATTTTGACATGTTCCGTGCTCACGTTCTTGTAGGACGAGGTCCTTGTTGGTAAGGACCATCCGGTGGTCCTGAGTGTCACCGCTCCAAAAGAGGTCGGTCCCTTTTGCTCCACCGTCATTGTGATCGGGATTAAAGTTATCTATCCCCGACTAGATCGTAGACGTAGAAGGAGCATGTCAAGGACAATTGGGACTGGAGTCTCTCTAGTATCTCGTGACATAATACATCCTAATACATCCTATCTTGTTTAACTCCACGCGCCCATTTTCGAGCCTCTTCTCAATCTGTGTTCTCCAAGGCCCTGAGAACCTGTTCCCGCCTCAACCACTTTTCCTCGGGCGTAAAATACCAGCTGAGAAACGCAAAAATGGAGATGGCTCCGAAGATGACCACAGCCTCCAGCGTACCACATCAGGCCAGAGAAGCACCGAGCGGGATGATGACTCACGAAATTGAATGTCTGCGCAGTAACCGGGAAGTAAAATGGAGAGATATCGACCTTGTGGTGCCAGGATCAGTTCAATCACATGTACCAGCATTACTAGCAAGCCCGAGCGAGCGCTTACAGCAAAGATCAGACCGTTGAAGACGGCAGTACAAACGTAGAACGGTTTCGCGTATCTGCCGAGTCTGAATCGCGAAGACTGGAATTGGTCCGGGGTCATGACGAGCCGCAGGAGGGCGATGAGCCCGTACGCCGCGATCGTGGGAACAGCGCCGGCCGAGACCAACGATGTGAACGCGACTTGACTGGGCAGGATCGTGCACAGGATGACTGCGGCGAAGACGAAGATGACGGTGACCGCGTTGCGGGGCTGTCCCTGCGCGTCGACCTGTCCAATCCATCCAGACAATGGAAGTACGCCGTCACGAGCGACGGCGAACACCAGACGTGACGAAGCGACGATCGATACCGTCGTGTTCTGTCAGGGGGAAAAAATGTCGCTTTAGCGAGAACGCACAAGCCACGTCGTTGACCCTTTCACACCATTATAAGACCCAGGACGGCTAGGGCCGTCATGAAGATACTGGCATTCTTTCCCAGAGCGAGGGCATAAATCTGGACAAACGGCTGCGGTGCGTTGAGAGAAAAAATGGTGTCGAGGTCTGGTGTGCAAAACAAGAAAAGGATGGTGGTTGTGAATCCGAGCACTGCCGTTGCAATGACACTCGATATGATGCCTTTGGCAGCGGTGACACTAGGGAGATAAATTTTAAGTAAAGGCGGGATGTTACTGTAGAAATACATACCTGGCATTCTTCGTTTCCTCAGCGATGTGGCCCGATGCATCGAATCCGGTCAAAGTTCCGGCGGTGAAGAGGCTGTCGATCGATCATAATAAATCCTTTGGGCGAGCGAGAAGAAATTTGAAAAAAAGTGCGCACAAAGACAACATCCAATTCCATCCAGGAGAGGCCCCGGTTCCATTGTCTAATTCGGGTTCGGGTTAGTGAGCAGGATTTTGTCCCCTGATCCAGACGCACAAGTCATCGTAAACACGTCCGCGGCCGACCGGAATCCGTACGTCTTCGAGACACCAATAGGAAGCCAGATGAGACACAAGAAAAAGTCGAGCATGAGCAGCCCAACCGAGAACTTGAAAACGCCAGAATATAGTCTAGGGGGAAGATAATTGATAGCCACAGAGACCAGTAGCATCAACTCCGAGAGTATCCATATGAATGCACGCCATTTGATGTTATCGTTATCAACGCCACCAGGAAAGTCGATTTCCCAGACGGTCAACTGGGAAACAATATAATTGGCGGCGGTCTGTGTGGACGAGACGATCAGCACCAAATTATCGATGAACGGATGCCAGACTCGCCTGGCAGGTGCTTGCAGTAAACGTCATCCATGCCGTGCAAGCCCACCAAGCGACCAAAAACCCGAAGAATCTCGCATGTTTCGGTCCAGCACTCTCAGCAGCCCATACATAGATGGAGCCGCTAAGCGGCAACGCCGAACAGATCTCTGCAAGAACCATGGCAGTTATGACCATGAAGACGATCGTAACGACGAAAGACGACCTGCCCGAGGTTCCAGGATCAATTTCAGCCCAAAGTGTAAGATAAGAATCGTCACCATATGGCAGCAGGACCTCCTGCTTGAAGCCCAAGGAACAGGAAGGAGCTAAATGCAAACCCATCACGATCGGCGGAATTGATTCTAAGCACCGAGTACTCCATACCGAACGCCTCCGATGAAGTTCAAAGCGACAAAGCTGGCAGCAAAGCTTTCGATGAGGTGCCAACTACGATGAAGTTGCTACAGCCACACGTCCATCAGACTTCCCGGCAAAACAAACATGACAAGCAAAAAAAAATCTTCACCTGCTTATATCCAAGTGCATTCTAAATAAAACACAAAGCATCAGTTATGCATGTGTTGCTCCCGTAGGAGCAGTAACAATGGGCGATACTGGGGGGCTTCCCTACGCAGGTGTGAGCGCTGTTCAGGTTCAAGCGGTATGATCTCAATCCCTGACGCGTCTTACTCGGAGGGTACTACGGGATCTACGGCGGAGCACAGATCGAAGTCCCTCTGAGTCTGCAATCAGGGATACCCGCAGCCCTTTCCAGTTTGCCACTATAGAGACGTTACCGATTCCCAGTAATGCATCAGCGCCTCATCATCCTGCTAGGTCATCCCGTCGTCCCGGAGGCATATTACCAATTGTAAAGTATCCGTATCTTGAGTGGGATCAGAGACTTGTTGATTGCCGACCTGGACGGATTTGTGGCTATCTGGGTCGGATGGAAGAGACATTTAAAGGCGAAGACGATGGAGAAAAGGTGGGAAACTGGCGTCGATACTGACGTGCGGTATAAATACAGTGGCGTACGTATGTAAACCTTTCGCATGTAGTATAGTAAGTACCAAATGGGACACACGTTGCGTCACGGGATGTTGAGACGCTGTGTTATCGTGAGTATCAATCAAGGTATCAATCAACAGAAATAGATAAGGGCGAACTTGTTTCAATGCTTTGATAAGAAGCCATTCTTCGGTGGAGACATCGGCCTTGAATGATGACTGAAAGAACCGTGTATCAGAACAAAAGTCTGCACAGCTCAAATGCTTTACCTTGAGGACGTCAATACTCTGTCTCGTGATGTGGCTGAGAAGTTCATCCTTGTCGTCGAAGTGGCGGCCGAACATTTTGGCTGACTGATATACAGCATGCTCTATTTTAACGGCGACACCAGCACCGGCTTGCGATTTTTTAACAATCTGAAGTGACAGATCGATCATGCCCAGTAGTCAGAAATTTTATCATGACCTACATCGTATGGTTTATGGTTTATTTCCAAGGATGTTCTACGCACGTGCTCATGAGGACTCATCCAGCGCCAAAATCGCAATCGTGACTTACACTTTCCCTAGGTCAATAACATCCCTCTTTTGGGTGGTTGGGTCCACCTTCACCACGCAGATGGGCGTACCGACCCGTAAGTTACCGTCAAGGATATCCACACCCAGGATGATGGGGTCTCGTTTACAAAACGCCGCAATGGTCTTCAATCGACAGGGCCAGACTGCCTGTGGAGCGGCATCCCGGCGCTTAGCTTCCGTGATCTCGTTGTTGTATGCGGTGAATGCGTCAAACAAGTGATAGATTATATCAGCTGTACACGCGTCAGTCGATGCATCTTAAGCTTGGTAAATGATAAAAACGAACCTTTGAATATTTTGATGCCCATCTCCTCCGCTAACCTCTCAGCATCCTTGTCGACAGGAACATCAAAGGCAAGAACAACGGCAAGTTCTTTCGCTTTCTCAAGCATAGTTGCCGTGCGCATGATGTCTTTCTTGTGGACGGGCCCGATGTTAATACCCGACACAGGAATCTTGCTAACCTTCAAGAAGTCGAGGAGGGCTTCAAGCGAACCTAGTGTGCTCGCCTGTACAGAAACCCCACGACCGGACTTATCGATGGAATTCAGCAAGGAGGTCAGATCTGACATGACTTCCTCCATTAGGTCGTCCTCGTCATCATCAGGACCGACAACCAGAAGTCGTGAACCAGCGATAGCTTTCTCAAGATCTGGGGCAACCACTTTGACGCCAAGAGCTGCCTTTACTTCCTTATGGTGTACGTAAGCAGACTAAGGGATGCAAAAGTTGAGAAAAGTTCATCATGGGCAGTCACACTCTTACGCACCTTTATTCGTAGTTCGCGCAGGGGCTGGGGAGTGAGGAGCGCGCGAATTTGGGTGACAATTGGCCCGTTGAGACCGCAGACGACAATTCTTTCGCCCTCGTGCAAGATACCATTGGAAAGGACAACGTCAATGGTAGTTCCGAGACCTTCAATGACCTTGACTTCCAATACGGTACACTCTAGCTCTGATAGGTACATGAGGCGATCGCTCATCCGTTGTTGAGTGAGATTGATCAAGAGCATGATCATGTCAGGAACCCCTTCCCCAGTGATGGCAGAAGTGGGTACAAGCGAGACATTTCGGGCGAAGTTCTTGTTCTCGTAGTAGAGCACAGCATTCAGGCCTTGCTCGGCAAAGGCAAGTATAGTCTTCTCGACACGATCCTCGAACTCGCGCTGCACAGATTTCTTCTGTTTGGCCAACGATTCCTGAAACGCGCCATCGGGAGTTGCCTCCCACCCGAACATACGATCGATCTGGAATCAAGTCAAAAAGCAGTATATATTCGAGCCCGTGAAACATTACCTTATTGAGAGCGACGATGAAAGGAGTCTTGCGATCCCTCAATAAACGGAGAGACTCAAGGGTTTGTGGTTCGAGACCGTGCTACCGGTCGATCGTGAACACGCTCTGATATTTCTACGGGGAAACTTACCATGATATCAACAACGAGGATGGCAATATTGCAAAGTGAGCTTCCACGACTGCGCAAATTAGTGAACGATTCGTGACCGGGGGTGTCAATTATTAGCAAGCCCGGAACTTTGTAATCTTGTTTCCCATCCTGCATCACGTCGTTAGAAAGAAGGACAATAGCTAACTAACTACAGACCTTGTTTAACACCGCCGTCTTGGCTTTGATAGCGTCAACAGGGAAGTACGTCGCACCAATCTGTTGCGTAATACCACCAGCCTCTCCCTCTTGTACGTTAGTTTGCCGGATCTGGTTTGATCGTATAAGAATCATGACAAGGAACTATTAAAGATCCTGACCTTGTCAAGCAATTTGGTTTTACCCGTGTCGACGTGACCCAGGATACAACAGATCGGACTGCGTAGGTTATCCTTGCTACTTTCAGCAAGTGCAACCTCGTGTGCTTTCGCCCTCCGTTCAGCAGCTTGTGCCTTTCTCTGTGCAGCTAGACGTTGTACCTTCGTCATGCCATCTGACTCTTCTGAGTCATCCTCAGAGTCGTCCTCAGAGTCCTCTTCGGATGATTCTTCTTCAGACGACTCCTCTTCAGAGGATTCCTCTGCTCGGGGCTCGGGAGTGGATTTTTGAGCTGCCTGAGGTTTCTTTGCTTCCCCATTGGCGGGCGTTACTAGGATGCATTGATAAATAAGGACGAGATAAGACAACAAGATACACGTACCAGGCAGTGCCCTTTTTTCGGGAACGGCGACAGAAGGAGTCTTTGCAGGCACACTCTTAGGAAGCGGGGGTTGAGCACTCTCGAGTGGGGTCTCTTCGTTCTCACTCGACGCATCCCATTCGTCCTTGACAGCAGTGACTGGCGCGGCAACACTCTCTTCCTCCGCACTACTAGCGTCCCACTCGTTCTTGACATCATCAAGTTTATTCGGAAGCTTTGCTGGAGCGGGGGATGAAGGAGAAGCGGTGCCAAGAACAGGACTCAGTGGTCTTGATTCCAGAGCGGGGGATGCAGGGGCTGAATCTTTCTCTATGTTCAAGGGACCCTTCTTTTTGCGGGAACCATAGACCACTTTTTTCCCAGCAGATGCTACTCCAGAAGGCTGTTGCAAACCCTCGATCTGTGCCCCCGAGGCAATCAATGCTTGTCTGCGCCGCTCCGCTGCAGCTTTCTCCTCTTTTTGCTTTTTCGTCAAAAGACGACCCTCCTTCTTGGCTAATTCGCGTTTCGTCTATTCCACCACATGAGGATGATGGCGATAAGATTCATCACATATCGGAACGTACCTTTTCTTTCTCCTTCTTCCTCTGTTTCTCCTCCTCCATCCTCTTTGCCTCCTCCTCAGCCCGCCTCTCTTCCTCTTCTATGCGTCGTCTCTCCTCTTCTTCTCTCCGCCTCGCTTCCTCTTCCAACCTCTTCTTCTCCTCCATCATCGCTCTCAGAGCACCTATACCTCCTTTCTTTTTGTTCGCAGCCGGAGCAGCAGCGGGAGCGGGGACCAATCCATCTTCATCCTTTTTACCCTTCTTCTTCTTCTTTTTCTTCGCAGCAGCTCCTCCTCCGTCCTGGCCATCGTCCTCGTCGTCCTCGTCCTTTTTTGTTTTCTGTTCGGAAGGTGCTGGTGCTGACACTGTGGCCGGGGTAGGATTGGCTTCCGCTGCAGCAGCGCTCTTCTTTGCCTCTACCTGGGCTTTTTTCTTGGCCTGAAAAGGGTCAGACGTACACCGCGAAAGCACTATTAGGGAGAGCGACCTTTTCGCGTTCCTTTTTTAACTTCTCCTTCTCCTTTTTCGTGAGAATCTTCGGACCTTCGTCGTCATCTCCCTCTTCAGGTTCGGCAGACTCGGACGGGGCTGGAGGGGCAGTGGAATCGTCTGTAAAAACAAAAATGGGCACAAATTTTAGTAGTCAGAGAGATTTGATTCTACCTTCGTTGTCGATTTGTGCCTTTCCCTTTTTCTTTGTCCCCTTCTTCCCTTTCTCTGTGGACGCTTTTATGGCGGACTACATGATAGTATGATATCTGTAACCCTGGCAAATTCGGACATGACGAGTGGACGTGCCATGAGACCCCCAAAGTCCTCGTTCTCGTTTACCTCTGGTGGCCCGTCATCTTGCATTGAAAGGGCGCCAAACGTTGAGACCCCAGGCAGCGAATTGGAGTTCCGAGAGTTATCCTCATCAGCGTCGCCGATCTGTTGCGTCTCGAGATTGTTGTTCTCGATAGATTGGCCGACCTTGTCCCTGATGCGGCGTGAATGTGCTCAGCAGTGATCTGCAGGAAGATCGAGGGTCGTAAGCTGACCAGTAATCGTCTTCGCCGCCCTTGTTTTTCTTCCCTTTAGTTTTTGGGGGCATCGCGACTGACTAGTCAGAGTTTGGAACGCGGTCTTAGCTCACGTTATCTTGTCGAACCAGCTTTGCGTCGGGAACTGATATTAGCATTCGCGGAGTCTTTCACTGTAACTGTATTATAACTCAGACAAAGTTCAGCTACCAAAACAACGGATGGATCCGAGGGTAGAGTAGCCAAGCTGACAGGGCACTAGTACGGGGTTCTCGTCATCGTTTGGTTAACCGTTTGCACCATGGGACTCCTCACCATCATAAGGAAAAGCCGCCAGAAAGAGAAGGAAATGCGAATCTTGTTCCTGTAAGCTTGTCTTTTCCACAACGCGGCTTCAGCTTTCTCAGGAGTTTGGCAGTGGCCTTGACAATGCCGGCAAAACGACCATCCTAAAGAAGATCAATGGTGAGAACATCTCGGGTGTCAGCCCAACCTTGGGATTCAACATCAAGACGTTCATTCACAGAAAGTGAGTGTTCAAAAGATCCGCAGATGTCCTTACTCAAACGAGCACTGTTCCGGCGGTGATTCTACCCACAGTTACACGCTTAATATCTGTTTGTACCTCTCGTTATTAAATTGTTCTAGAACACGGCCATTTACCATGTGAGCAGGGGATGTCGGTGGTCAGAGAACTCTTCGACCGTATTGGCGAAATTATTTCGAGCGTACAGATGCCATCGTCTGGGTTGTAGACTCGGGAGATCGCATGCGAATTCGTGACTGTAAGGAGGAACTCCATAGCCTTCTTCTCGAGGATGTAAGAGAAATTGGATATTCTATCATTTCCGAGATTCACGCTTCCCAAGAGGCTGGCTGGCGCGTCACTTCTTGTTTTCGCAAATAAGCAGGATATACAAGGGTCTATGAGCGACCAGGAAATCCGTGAAGTACGCAGTGATACATTGCACGAACCAAGATTTTGACCGTAGTCGTCGTCTTCAGCTGCTTGACTTGCCAGGGATCAAATCTCACCACTGGAAGATTTGGCCGTGCAGCGCGGTCACCGGCCAAAATCTGATCGCTGGCCTCGACTGGATTGTCCACGACATTGCACACCGGCTGTATTACAGTTCCGCCGCCGCCAACTTATCTACGTACAATACAAGCACGGCTACTGCATGATCGTCGATTTCGAGCCCATCATGACCTTGGGCGCCGAGACGTCCGGGAATATCGAACTAGCATTGATAAAACGCCATAAATTCGATTCGATCTTTTTTTTTTTCAGGTTCACTTACGATTCCTGCTCGGTTCGAGTTCGCACGATCCGTGTCACTAATACAGCATGAAATCGAACGAAAATACCATCGGTATGACTAACCGACGGGAACATTAATCTGACTACTAGACCATCGTTCGCCGTCCGCCGCTCGGTCTCGATCCTATGCACGCGGCAACCTTCTTCGGTGGTTAGCCTATCGCCCTCGACAAGACCGCCGGCCTATCACCGCCATTGACTTGCTTCCGTGGAATCGCGTCTGGGACCCACATAATGGCTAATGACTCGTCTACAACGGTCCTGTACGCAAGAACCCCTGAACGGGCTGCAGTGACACGTAAACACTGACAGCGGCGCAAGTTCTCTGAGTACGATGACGGGGTATGGGATTCCAAAGTACAATTTATTTGCCGCGCGAGTCAATCGATGCCATCGGCAGAACCCCAGTAAACGAGCATAGCAGTGATTACGACTTGCCTCGCAGAAGTCGGTGATCGAAGTTCGCAGGCTTCTAATACGACCTTATGCAGCGTATTTGACTTTTATCGGATCGAGTTTTTATCGGGATGCAGCGGGCGTGACGGCGATGAACCTCCGTTCCCAGCGAGTAACCAAGAGCGAATCCGGCAAGTGATACAGACCCAGCATATTTCGCTCAACGTCATTTTTAAAAAGATCTCGGGGTTGTCGTTAACAAGTACGTCCTCAAACACCTGCTAAGTAAAACCCCACAATGTACCTACGTACGAGCGTACTAGTTTACATCCACGTCACGGGCGGCATTATTGAGGGCACGTGGTACATACGGCATATTGCACTCGATGTTGAAGATCAGTTGAGGATCACTACCAATATCAGAAGTCGATTAACGACCAGACAGACTACTATCGCAGTGCAAATGAGGCACAGTCTGTGCTCCAGGATAAGAACGGGCGATTTTGACAGGGACATACCACAAAGTCTGGACCCTCGAGTGTGAAGCTCTCGAGGATTTTGACGCTCACTATGACGTAAACGCACTTTCGTCAGACAACTTTAGATCACGAGATATACCCACAGTGGTACCCACTGCCACATGCCACTCACGCGCGATCCTTGACCTCGGTCGACATGTCACGGTGCGTGTGAAGGACAAGCGATTCTGGATCTTGCGCGTGATAGGTTTTCTTGTTTAGGGGGAAGAAAGTATAATTTTAGGCAACGACATGCTGACACGGACCCTCGTCAATGAGGTATCCGACAGCACGTGAGTATTAGGCTTTAACATTGTGTTGTGAACTTTCTCACCGCTTGGTCGAGAGTATTTCCCGGGGGAACTTTCACCAAGGTGAAGAGGGTATGTTGCTATGTTAGTCGCCGCTTCGGACATTAGAACGCAAAAGCTTAGCCTCACACTTCATATTAGCAAGAAAGTCGGAACTGCTGAGCTCGAAGCTAAGACGGCCTGACACGAACGAAGCGAGAATTAGTGAGAACCGCAGCATGTGTTGGTTCGACCCTGGAGCGATGATATCGCAGGGAAGCATACGAACGGAGAAGCTTTGTACATAGATGTGTCCGTGGCATGGTGGCGCTAGCGGCGATTAACGCTTCCAAGAGGAATGGCAGACATGCGGCGATGGAAGGAAAGTCCTTCCCAACGAGTCCTCAAATGCGTCTGGTGTTGGCCATGTCGCTGGAACAGGGGCTGGATTTGCATGGGAGAATCTGTCGGCCGAGGGCGTCCAGAGGACTGAAATGAGGTCCAGCGACGATTTATCTCATGCGAAGCACGCTACTTGAGCCCCTAGTGACCAATGACAAACCATTGTGGCAAACGAGCACGACATTGGCGTGGTGTGGGAGCAATTAGTTTTCCAGCGTTCCATGTACGTTGAGGTAAGGGAGAGGACTTGGAGGGAGACAAAGGCGGTGACAATGACACAAACTACTCATCTGACCACCGGGATCTGTTGGCTCACAATAAGGGGAAGCTTGATTGGCATGATACAACGTAACAGTGAAACCAGGGCAAGAAATGAGGCGCATTGTGAGGCACATTTCGGATCGTCTAGGACGAACGGGGACTCCGTTTGATGTATTGAACAGTGCCTGCGCTGTGTCGGGCACTACGTGGCGACAACAATAGCAAGCGTCATGTTTGAAATTTTTTGAAGGGACATTTGGAGCTGAGCATGACAAGAGGAGAGAACTCGGGTACATTAAGTCCGTAACTCACATGTTGTGCTCGGACCAAGTTCGATGCAATGGAGGTTGGACACCGCCACAAACTTGGAGCGGTGATGGAATGCCGCATGCGTCAGACGGGCTCGGATGCCGTGAAACCCGGATTGCGAATCCGAGACTTGAACGATCCACTCGGTACAACCTGATCGCGACCCTGGAGAGAACCGGAAGGTGACCCTGTTGTGGGTGAACAGGCACGCAAGAACCACGTGGGAGAGAGTGCGGTTTGGGGTGTCGAGATATTTGGATTCCTTCGGGTTACGTTGGCCCTTCCTCCCATCGTAGCCAACGGGTTCGCAGCAGAGAAGAATTTATAGGACTCGCAACTTCCCGATCACTTCATGTTTTCTGTAATTCCACTGAAACTGGATCTTCCTTTTTGTCGCGTGGGGATGTCAGTTTTCCTCCTTGACCAGTCACAGGGAGGTATCCAAGACAAGCACTCGTCGGGTAATATTGTGGAACCAATTACCTGACCGAATGACTATTGAGCCTATTTCTCCCGGACACTGCTTTATCCTGCCAACGGATCTATGTTTCTCAAACTCTGCCTGAGTAAGTCTCTGAGTTCTGGCTCCGTCACTGGCACCATCTCCAGATCTCAGATCGAATCGGCCATTTTCCCGTGAATCCCTGAACGGCCACAAGTAGGCAATCTCTTCTCCCTCTATTTTTGCCGAGCGCCATACGAATTCATTTTTGCATGTGCAAAATTGCGATGTGACTGCTCCGTGGGTTGTCTCAAGCTTCACAACGTATAAAGGGGGTGCCATGTCCCCATCTTCCTCCCCCATCCGCCCCGTGTTCCTCTTCCCCCCCTCCCCCTCCCAACTACCTACGTCTATCCTAAGGTTCCCTCACGATGTTGAACGCTGCCACTTCATCTGCTTTGACGTTTTCCTCCGCGGCAAACTTGTACCGTTCATCCTCTTCGATATCCATCGTCCTCCCCAAACCGAAATCTCTCGTGACACACTATGGTACGACACTAGATTGATCACCTTTTCCGTAATCTCAAGCTCGTTGATAGCACGGAGCTCTATCCTCGCCGTCCTAGAGAGAGCCATCACTAGAGGGCACCTGACAATTGCAGACTCGCAAGGCGTTTACCAATTTGGAACTCGTTCCAAGGGCTGCAACGAGGTCTACCTCAAGATCGCTAACCCAGACTTTTGGACCCGCGTCCTCTTGTACGTGTCCATCTAACCGCGGTATGTATGCTTGAGCTGACACCCTCCTTAGCTCCCAGGATCTGGGCTGTAAGCCTGATATTATAACTCTGTTGATTTCAAAACTAACTTCGTTTCAGTCAGCGAAGCCTACATGGTAGGCGATGTGGAGGTTAGCAACCTCAAGTCCGTGATGGATGTAGGTTGATTTCGTGAATCGTTCGCGATTATCGGGACTGATGGGCCTTATAGCTTTGGCTTGACAACGAATCCGGCATGGATGGCTTGTCCTCATCCATCAGCCGCGTAACGTCAGCAATTTCTGGATTCTCGAATGCCTTCCTCGGACAGACGCGCTCTCGCGCGCGCTTGAACGCAATCGCTAGTTACGACCAATCCAATGAACTCTTCAAGGTAAGTTTCAAGGCGATGATTGACGAGAACGTGATTGAAATTGTGCAATCCAGGCATTCCTCAGTAACGAAATGATGTACTCGTGCGCGCTGTGGAGCGATGCGGAAGGTGGTGTCCGCGGCGATTTGACTGACAGTCCATTCCCGGGCGACTTGGAGGCTGCGCAACTACGGAAAATTCGCTATGTGCTTACCAAAGCCAGGGTGAAACCTGGTGACCGTATTTTGGAATTTGGTTCGGGGTGGGGTGGAATGGCCATTGAGGTAAATGATTCACTTTCTTATTGAGGGCAGTGTTGATATCATTTGTAAAAATTCAGGCTGCCCGGACGTTCGGTTGCGAAGTCGACACCCTCACATTGTCCCAGGAACAAAAAGCGCTTGCAGAAGAACGGATCAAGGCCCTGGGTCTCCAGGACCGCATTCGGGTCCATCTGATGGATTACCGCGAGATCCCCGCCGAGTTCGAGAAGGCATTTGATGCCTTCATCAGCATTGAAATGTTGGAGGTCAGGACCATCGCCACTTGATAGTTTGCACGCCTGCTCATGACGTCACAATCTAGCATGTTGGTTCCAAGTACTACCACAAGTACTTCCAGCTCGTGGACTTTGCTTTGAAGTCTCGAAATGCTACTGCAGTCATCAGTGCTTCGACGTTCCCAGAATCAAGATACTCGACTTATCAGTGAGTTTCACGTCTTGGGAGACCGTTTCTGGGGTGATAACGCAATCTCTCAGACCCGAGGACTTTATGCGCCGTTACATGTGGCCCAATTCATGCTTGCCCAGCGCGACTGCTTTGATTGAAGCCGCAAATACCGGGTCACAATGCAGGTTCACTCTCGAGGGCGTTGAGAATCATGCTGCGCGTAAGCATAATCTCGCCGAGTACATGGATCCGGCTTAACCTGGCTTCGTGCATACTAGACTACCCTCGGACGTTACGTGAATGGGGTCGTCGCCTTGAGGCGAATGTTCGACAAGACATGATCGTTAAAGATTATCCAGCACTCAAAGATGTTCACGAGTATGAAGCATTCAAGCGCAAATGGCAATACCTTTTCGCATATGCGGGAGCTGGGTTTGCCAAGGGGTATATTACCTGCCATATGCTTACGTTCACACGGCCGGTAAGTGCGAAGTCACTCATGCTCTGCTCGATATTGATCGCAGTCATGATTTAGAGCGACTGTCCGATTGTCTGTGATTAGAAGCGCGTTCAACCCCACCATCTGCTACCTTCGTTCGCACTGTATCCATACACCTATCTATCTCGCATTCCAAGGCAAGCCAAAACACTAGAGTTCGTTCTGAGATTTTTCTGCATTCCTAGATGCACTTTATCATACACACACCTATCTTCGTTTTTCGTGTTTCCATATTTCTCATATTATCTTTGCCGTATACTACGCGGAGCCAAAACGTACTGTATATCAATCGTCGTATCAGGTATTTTACTCTAGGATTTTCAATGACAATAGACAAAAAGATAGTCACCAATCGATTTTTCTATTTCTGATTGGTTGAGAAGATTCGGGGTCGGTGTGCACGAAAGTCTCGAGTCTCGACTGAGCCTGCGCCTCGCGAGTTGGAGTTCCCTGATCAGCATATCGTTGCGGGGTTCGTTTGACCTTGAACTCATCTGCCATTTCCGATCGACTCGTCTTCAAGTTCTTATGCGAACGACCCATATAGGAAATTCTTGTCTCTGCGCGGAGCATTCGTGTATGGTACTAATCGATGACAAATGACAAGTTCAGGCGGGAACGTTCGGCATTCATCGGACGCAAACCTACGAAACCTAAACTTAGTTCCCGTGGACCCGGGCTACCTTCCCCGGGCATGGCCCGTGGCGGTCCTTTGGCTGAAACTGCGTTACGAGGTTTGTTGGTTACCTGCGGCGAAGTTGCGCAACCAATAGTGGATTCAATGGATTGCCATCATGTGGTATGGCGCGAAGGGCGACACGTGGAGGGGCAATCGTGTGATCCGAATTCCGAAACGGGGACATGACGTAGACAGTAGGCTGGTCACCAGACTAAGTGGCAATCCAGTCCTCCTCGTCACCCAGAACAACAAAAAGCTCTGGTGCAAGTAGCAAATTCTCGTCCGGGACCGTACTTCGATTACGCCATCACCATCAAGATTATCACTGGTGTCTAATACTCATACTTCTCAATCATCCTTTGGCCGCCGGATCCGATCAACATTACTTTTCCGAAATTCCATAGAGATCTGCAAGGTCACTCGTCAACGGTCCCGAGGCTGTCCGAAACATCACAACGGTCCGTCAAGGCGCCCCCGGGGAATGGATACCTGGCGCACGAAGATGTAAGTCATTTCCGATCCTTTCGTGAGCGCTCTACGGTCACGAGCCCCCGTCACCGTAATCACGGGGCGTTCGTAAACACATGACGACATGTAGGTCATTTCCGGTGTTTTCGTAGCCGCTTGCTGGTCTTTCGTCACTACTCAAAGTCTGAAGCTTGGCGCCTCCGGGTTTTCCATCGCTGACTCGGAAGCACTGACCGAGGGTCGCCGCGCCAGGCCTGACTTATTATCCCGGGGTTCTTTTATTCCCGACAATGTCGTTTGAATTAGCTGTGTTGGCATTGGTTCTCTTCTCGGTCCTTGCAGGGCTCGTTTAGCCTTTGGCCCATCGAGAAGTTTCAAGAACTCCTTCGGATTCATGCGATCCCAGCTAGACTGCGGTCCTGTTGCGCTACGCACACACGGAGGTAATGCTGCCAGCAACGGGTGTATTTGGTGAGCAGAACGTGCGGGAGTGGCGATTCTGACGGATCGGGTGCAATGCGGTCCTGAGTCGGGATCTCTCGACATCTTCCTCCTCTTATCACGGCGGGCCTGTGGCGCATGTGTTATAGGTTCTCCAGAAATCTGGGCAACCTCGGTATCAATATGAGTGAGGGGCGGGAGAAGGCGGACTTGCCCCCGCAGTGGGAAAGTATTTCGACTGCCCTAACCACGCGAAAATGCACTGCAGGCTACCTACACGTTCTCAAGTACTTGCCAGTGGTACCAGCCTGAGAGGCCTTTATCCACGCCACTGCGCCAGGACCCTTGCCACCGCCCAGGGGAACATTGCCCAGCTCCTATGCCCCGTTGGTACGGCCACCAATCAAGCAGAAGAGTGCCTCACGGATACCGTATACACAGACCTACGCACTCGCATGGTCCTGATCCGTGATTTGTTCTCTAGCACCCGATGCCCGGAATCGTTCATACCGTCAAGCTAAAGGAAGCATTGCAATCTGAAACATCTCATTCGACACAAGAGAGTTTTCTGGTGTTGCACTTTTCTCCATTCATAGGGTCCCTTGTGCGGCTCTCAATGGGGATACGAACACCAATCAATTCATCCCCGACTCGCTCGTACCTTCTTCCCGATTGTCAAGACTCCCGAAATAGGTAATCACCCCAAGAGTTTCGACTCGACGGAAGATCTCGTCTTCCAAAACGGAGAACAAACAAGAGAAAAAATAGGGATAGAAGGTGGTGGCGGCCACGCGCTAGTCGACCCGTCGACCAATGAGATCGCATATCCACGGATGAACTGATCTCGTAACGAATTCCACACTCTCAGGCTAACACGTGCAAACTGCCCGTGGTTGTGGGGGGAAGTGATTTGTCGACAAGACGGCGATCTCCACCATGAGAGAGCCCGATTCAATAACCTTCCTCCCCCCCCTCCTCCCAGCCTGCCAGTGAGAAACGCGGGCGCATTGCGTGACGAGGCGGATATCAGCCGGTGATGTTCGGGCTGGCAACGAGCCAGCCGAGAGTACGGAACAATACGATTCTCGAATGTGTACCTGATGACGATTGTGTATATCGGACGAATGAACGATGAGGACTTACATAGCGTCCGGCCCGGCGGTGTGGGTGGGTCCCACATGGCGATATATATAAAAGAACAAAGTCAAGAAATTGAACCTGAAATAAAAAGAAAACAAATCCGACCCGTAGTACATGTACTACGTAGTCATGATGCGCAGCGACTTCCAGTGTCGCTTGTGGGATTGGTAACAACTTGGCGTCTGGGTCCCTGGGAGTACGCGAGCGCGTATCTCCTTCGGAGGACTCGGAGCCGGAACTGAGGCTGCCCAGGCTTTACGCGACACTGGATTCGTCTACCAGTGCAACGAACGCGCCGGAGACGGAGACGACGGAAAAAGTGAGGATGCTAGCGACGCGTTTCCACTGACGACTTCCGAAAGTTTATCGAACTGGAAATGGCAAGGGTTTCCTGGTGGTACGGACTCATCATCAGCCATTCATAATGAAGTTGAATCATGATGATGACGGTAGGTCCCGGGGCTTCTCTCCGGAACATGTTTCTAATATCACACCCGATTTCTCCAAAGTCCATCTATCGAGAGCAGAATGAACACACCTTGAACAATTTTGGCGAGCCAGAAAATCTTGCGTGTTTCGTCACATCGGGCAAATCGTTGCGAGGGGCGTAACCCAAACTTCGTATCATGGCTATGGTATACGTATGGACAAGTATGAACTGAATAAGGTAAGGAAATCCGAAAACGAGCGACAAAATATTTGTAAACGGAAAGAACAATCCGGGACGTGTGATGTGATTGATCTAGGTAAGGTTGGAACCGGTAGGATCTAGTTTCGATGTCCATGACTGTAGTTCCTTCGCCGACGGCGCTGCAAGCACATGCGAATTAGCTGCAGTGAACAGTGTGAAACAAAATTGTTTCTGCAAACAAATACATTAGACGAAGAGCCTGTCATGACCCTTCGTTAACTCACCCCAAGAAGTGCCTCTTTATTGGAGTCGCATTCGATGTTCATTCCGTTAAGGCTGATTATACCAACTTCTTCCAGTTCTTTGGAACTCCCGTATATATGCAGGTAAGGTCTACGATTCAATTCAACAAGACAGAACACGCCAAAGCCAATGTATGCTTACCTTCTTAGGACAAACCACCGCCTGACCCAAGTGTCTCGCCTGGCGTCTATCAGAATTAGCAGATGTCCTCTTTTTGTCGGACCGTCGCTAGAGGAAAGATTTTTGTCGTCTCAATTATTCAGCCCCATTGAACAATACCATCCAGACGTACCCGCATGGCACCTGCGTGACAGTAGAATTGAGTTTGATGTTGTCCTCGCAGACTCTAATGGCTTTGGAAGAAGAGGTCGGTTTGTTTATCTCCGACGGAACCTGACTTAGGACGATCTAAGTCAAGGAAATTCAAATTGTCAGTCCGTCTCAATATTGCGTCAGAACACGCCAGAATTCAGCATACCTCATTAGGATGCCCAAACCGTTTCTGCCAGAGTGTCACCGTCTTTTCGAGCAATGTGTCAGAACCCCACACCGCAACCTCAGATGAGGGCGGCCGTGACATCGCACGGGAGGATGCCAGCACCACCCGCACAGCTTGTACATCAGCAGCCTTTCTTTCCGTCTTCACGAGACGATTATAGTCCTCTACGACTGAGATACCACGTGACTTCCAATTCTGCAGCGCCTCCTCCCCGCGCACGTACTTTCCCGACGTATCAAGACGCCAGAGGTCTTGAGGGGAACGTGTCAAGGGTGGGGACAGCCGGACTTTAAATATCGAGCTCATCCTCGAAAGAATCTTGCCCGAACTAAGGAACGTGAGGAAACGGTAGGGAGGACGAGCGTCCCGAGTTTGCATCGTTACCGCGATATCCATGGAGAATTGGACCGGTTCGCTGCAAGATTCTACCACTACCGACCACTGGAGTTGAAGAATGACGCGGTACGGATTCATCGTGACGCGATTCAGCATCACAGAGTTGTGGACACTTGAATCCCAAAGGGCTTCCGAGGTCAACGATCCGGTCCCGTCTGGCTTGAACTCCACTGTCTGATCAGCGAGCAATGGGAGGGTGACCATGGTTTTCGACGTCGAGTCGTGCATCCGACCTTTCGGATCGAGCAACCGGACGTTTCCCAACCGGACCTTCGTAACATCAGACCACGGGAGCTGGTGACCCGAATCAGAGGAGAGCTCCAGGAAGATACGACGTTGCAACCCTTGGTGGAGAAAGAATGCGCCTTGATCGAGGCTGCCCTGAGAAACTACAGGAACCGGGACATACTCCCCATCTGCAGCAAGCTCCCGTATTTGAACGCGTGCCGCCACGTCGTGGAGTTGCTCGATGACGAAATCCGTTTCAGATCGCCGCATTATTTGTTGTGTGTTTGACGGTTTGCTGCTGTCGGCCTCGCTCATGGAAGAAAGCGGACGCGGGTGAACCCGCAACTCGCGCATCTCATCCCATCGTTCCAGGCGCTCCAAGTAGGTCGGCTTCACAGCGGCGAAGAATTCAACGGGAGCGTATCCTTGCCGCAAGTAATTGACAACTTTGGTAGGAGCAACAATCGAGAATGTCCGCCGAAATTTGAGCTCTGACAGAGAAGATGTCTCCATATCGAGCACAGACGACGTGAATATTTCCTCGTTGGAAAGCGATGGTCCCACGAACGAAGATAATCGCACCTGCAGGTGCAAGGCGGAGAAGTCGTGAGATGAAAGCCCCTTGATAGCATCAATTGTCAAGAAAAAGCTGATCTTGCTTCCCGGGGATACCAGAGTCGGAGCTGGAGAACTAGGTCTAGTAGAGGCAGTTGATCCGGATGCATGCTTCGAGGACATTTGGATTACGCTCGAAATCTTGAGGTCCACCCTGCAGGAACCGATTGCCTCCGCTGTATAACGGCAAAATATCGGTGCTACATAAGACGAGGATAGACGACGCGACAGAGGCGCGAGGGATATGAGGGCATTGCCGATGAAAGAGAACTGAGGAGGGGGAGAGTCGTAAAAGGGTTTGTCGGAGCTGAAATGTTGGGTATAGGAGGGCCTGTCGATGTATGTCGTGAAATTTCGCATCCGTTGCAGCTGTTGTTGGAGACGATCCAGAGACCACGTGTAGATGGCACAATGTCTCTTATCGAGAACCTTGATAGAGACGGACGGCTGGGTCGCAGAGGTAAGCCGAGGATCGGCTACATCGCCGAACCCATCCAGACTTCCTATATTGTCCACGCCCGAAGTCGGCGCTGCTAACGACCCCCCAGAAGCGATAGTAAAATTGTAGGAAACATCCTTGCCCAACTCCTTGCTGTAATGAAAATTCAAATTAGTAAAATGACGATCTTATTTGTAAGGAACTCCGTACCTTATCACAGTCGCCTCTTTCACAAGGACGGCGTTGGACAATACTGTCTCGGCCATGGAAAACGACCGATGGGCTCGCCATTTATCCAAGACTTTGCGTATCAAACGTAACTGTCTTGCCGTATAGATGACTGGGTCGAATTCGGCGATGCCTTCCTCCGATTCTCCATGTGCACGTGCATTAATGAGTCGCTTGAGTTGTTGCTGAACCATCTTCAACTGGTGCTCCATGTGGTCCTTCTCAACCTTGAGGTCTTCAGCCTCGTTGGACTCCGAGATAGCCTGGAGGCGAGACTCGAGCTGGTGCTGAACGTCCTTGAGAGGTCCATCCGTGTCGGGGCTCCCATGGCTTGGTCCAGCGTCAACACTCGTATCGTCCGTCGTCGCGTCGCTGGAAAACGGCCGACCCGACTCGCTCCACACGTCGTCACGTTGGCTAAGACTACTCTCAGGTCGTGGTTTCGAGTGGTGGTCACGCATCGTTTTGACTTTGGTGATTCGTTCGAAAAGCTTGTTGATCTCCTCGTCCGGAAGGTTGTCCAGTGTAGGATCGAAGCCCAGCCGCGCTAAAGCAGCCTCTCGCTTCGCGAAATTCCAGTCTACGTCAGCATCTCCGGAAGACGAGGCCCTGGACGGAGGTCGAGTGGAGGGTGTAGCAGTAACATCAGCACCTCCTTCGAGGTCCGCAGCAGAGACACTCAAATGCAAGTTCGATCGGGCAGTTGCTCGGTCACGCTGTTTCCGAACCTCTTCGGGGTTGTTAAAACGAAAGACATGGTTTTCTCCTGTGCAACAGTCCATAAACGGCGAAGATTGCAGATTACGCCAGCATCTCAGACGCACCAAGAATGATTCGATAACCCGAGCGTAGCTTGTATGGCTATGGACACGATTACAATCAACATCTCCACAAATCAACGAGATACTCACTTGACCGGGTGATATTTGCTTTCCGTTCAAGAACTATCGAACCAGCTGAGTACCTGCAAGAGCACACGAACACGCACGTACCGTCACGCTGTCTGGCATGGCGTGCAATGTGACTTTGCCATCGACGTTCTCGAATGCACAATGCTCTTCGGATATGATGTCCCCACTTAGTCGGATCGCTGCCTGTTTTTCGCTGTCCATGCAACCGACCTGCATTCTCAGCTGAGTAGCCGCCCATAATAGCAGAACACAAATCTACGTGCCATAGTCCGACCGGGTTTAAGCTGGTATATCAAACATTCGCTCATTAGCGGGTCTATTGATTGCGTCGTCAATCAAACAAACACCAAGCCGTGGGGTTGCTCACCTTCATTCTATGCAAAGGGAAGTACAAGGGAGGTGAGCACATCATCTAACACTTGGCATAACAATTCTTACCAGGTTCACCAAGTGGGGCATCTGTGGAAGAAAAGAAGTCAACATGGTTCTGGTTTGGCAGCTCA
Source organism: Leccinum uliginosum (assembly GCA_038091455.1). Classification (NCBI taxonomy): domain Eukaryota; kingdom Fungi; phylum Basidiomycota; class Agaricomycetes; order Boletales; family Boletaceae; genus Leccinum; species Leccinum uliginosum. The sequence goes on from JBBPOM010000061.1 coordinate 36,912, forward strand.
CAATGACTAGCCTTCTTCGGGGTATGCACGCCAACGAGGTTCTTGTCGACTGTAATGCCCAACTCCTCGAGAGCCTTCTCTCGTTCCTTCTGCACCTCCTGTGTCCTCACCAGCTTCTCCTCCCACGTCTCGTTAAGACTCTGCATCAATTTTTCGCTCGCCTCCATCTGTTCCTGCAACTCAGCCTTGGTGACTGTCTTGATCTTTCCATCCTTCGTCTGGTATGTGACTTTTTGCTTCTCTGGAGGTATATGCGGGTCGAAGGTATCCTCTCCACTCGAAGAAGCCACACGAGCTTGAAGCAAAGTTTAGTTCGCAAAGCTTCCTACGACATGTCCGACATATACTCACCTCTGAGCAACTCCAATTCTTCTTTGAGTTCACGCACTAGTTTTGCGTTCGGGTCTTCGTTCACAACGGCCTTGTTCTTTATCTTCTTGGCCTGATCAGCATACCGTAGCGTACTCAATGTCTCCTCGTAATCGGCCGGCGAAATAGCGGCGATCATGGCCGTCTTGGAGTTTCCTCCCAAACTGTCCTTGAGCAACCATGTCAAAACCTGGTATTCGACGACGTATTCGTCAGTCGAGGTAGCAGACGGGGCGAGACGGGTTTAATTCTCACAGAGTCGCGGTAAGGGATGAATTCATCGCCTTTTCCCTTTTTCCCCTTCTTACCTCCGTCCTGACTGGCGAGTGCGAGCGAAGAGATAACCTTTCCAAGGGTGGTGAGCGATTTGTTGATGTTTGCACCTTCCTTAAGACGCTGGCCGGTCGCTCCTGTTGAATTGGCTCTCTCTGAACCTGCCAAGTCAACCAAGCTTTCGAGCAGACATCAATTCGGGGCGCTTTAGTGATGTAGTAAACACAAGAGCGCACTTTATCCGAGATACTTTCTCAGTATCCAGGTTTGTGTCGACATCGTGTCTCTTCATTGTCAACAACAGGGTGAATACCGCGTGGGATCGAGACGACCTTGTAGATGTGTTGGTGAGCGGGTTGATTGTGGGGAATACAACATCACGACTTACGTCTCGTTCATGTTGGTAGCAGCGACCGTCCGCGCCTTATTCCCCTCGTCCATGAGTGTCATCATTTCATCGTAATTGCTCACGACCAACTTGGAAAGATCCTCGACGTATGGACCCAGACTTGGATGTTCTCGAACACGCAGGTTGCCCGAATTCTTTGGGTTTAGGAGATCGCGCACTTTTTCATTGTATATCTGTGGTCGTCGTGCTATGCAATAGAAGCGGAACGACGGAGAATGACATACCTCGATGTATGATACCTCTACTGTAAAATGGATATTCGGATCGCCGGCCTTCTTCTGTTCTACGCGTACAAATAACTCCGAGCAAGTTAAAGGTATAATTCCTTTGTCGGGCCCGTCTAAGAGGACAAGGATGGTCAACAAGTGCAACGACAGGGGTCGAAGTCATACGCACATCCCATCATACTGTCCAATGGTCAGGTCAATGGTTCTATATGCATACATGGAGCAGTCTTGAACGTACCTATAAGATTTACCAGAACCTAGCGAGGTGGGCACCTGAATACCTCGTGCTCGACACACATGGGAGCCACTCACCTGTCTGTCCATCTAAGAACCCATGGCGTATGCGTATGTCAGCATAATGGAGGACGACGGACTACTGGAATCGAGAGACTGACAAGCCAAAATACACGCATTAAATCCCGCAAACCCATGGTCTAACAATTCCTTCCCCAGGTCGTTGTACAGTGTCTGCTGGGAACAGTACCCTGGCTCGTCGCGAGGCCCCGCAGACCAATAACTCTTGTCAAAGCTAAATGGCATCGTTTTGCGCTCCGTAGCACGCTTGGTGTCCTGGGCTGACCCAGGCTCTGGCGGATTCAGAAACGTCTGGTTGCCCTGCATTCGGATGAGCGGTTTGGCGCCTCTTGCGAGTTCTGCATGATCGGTACACAGGAGGGATGGCGAAAGGGAATTAAAGAATGAGATATCTCCAGAGTGGTGTGTGTGCGAAGCGTACCGCGAGTGTTGAGGGGCCTGCATCGTACTACGACCTTGATGTTACCCTCACCGGCCTCCACCATGACTGTGGTCGCAAGGGTGCACTGCTAGTTGTGTTCCTCTTTGAAAGATAGATAGGACGTGCTTGAAGCAAAAATGCAAGGGAGTGAGATAGAGAACGACTCGGACTTTGTTGGTGGTGATGTATTACAGCATACAACATGCTGGCATGTTTGACACCGGTACAATTCGCGTGAAAAACACCACATTGGTTACATCTTCGGTGACACTACAGTACGGAAGACAAAACGATGGGATACAATTACGAGTGCGAAGATAGAGACAATCGTATACGCTAGTACAGCTACGTGACGACATGGTGACACTTTGGGCATTTCCGGACTTGTACATACGCCGGGCCAGGGGGTGGTGGCGTGCCCGCCAGAAAATCACAGCAGATCATAATCGTCGAGCTGGATCACGTGAGTAAGGACATGGAAGAGGACGCGGAGGTACACACCTCGTCGTTGTATGCCATGACGGTGCGTTTGAGTTTGGAGGTGTCTACCCAGGTGACAAAGTCCTCCATGTGCCTGAAGAGGATGAGTGGGAGTCCGACGGAGGGAAAATCAGTACCTTGTGACCAGAAAGGCGGGATCCGTGATTGTATCGGGACCGACGCGGACATGACCTTGTTCGATGAATTTTACGGCCTGAAGGCGTGTGTGGGTGCGTGGCAGAGAAGTACGCGAGAAGTACACTCACTGCACTGACTGTCTCAGCCATTTTGGACATGCACATGAACACGGCAAGGCGACGGCGACAGAAAGCGGCGACGGTGAGCTTGTTGTCGACGTCGCTGAGCTTCGCCTGCGATGTGAGGACGCCGATGTCGTAGAGCTTGGAGAGGAGCTGGGCCTCCATATGTGCGCGGAAGGGGTCCTGAGCGGGGAGCATGGACAGGCGGTGGGCATATGAGCGGAGTGTGCCGCAGAGTTTGTTGTACCTGGTGAGGCGGGTGAGGGGAGGGGCTCAGCGGGTGTGGGGGGACCGACTTGTGGTAGTCCTCTCTGTGCTGAATGTGGTACCTGCGGATGACTTTGATCTCGCGTATGTTGGCATCCTGCTTCCACTGCCACGCGGATCAGAGACTGTCGACGGTGACTCGGAGACGAACGCGCACGGCGAGAAAGTCGACTTTCTTGAGTAACTTTTGTTCGTGGTGTTTGAGTTTTCTGACCATAATTTATTTGACTTGGGTTGGTCGCGCACGTGGCAGAGGGTGTGGGAGCGTAGGCGGTGGCAAGTTTGAGAGTCTGCCGTTGACGTGCTCGTCCAGAGGTTCTGACATATCTTTCCTCGCGAAAAATATCATATCATATCTTGCTTTTATTTTTCCGTTTATCATTTGTTCCCCCCGGTGACCCCCGCCCTCTTCCCCGCCCCCGAGGCCGATCTCCGTCGCCCCCGCGCTCTCTCGACGCCTCCTCGGTCGTTTCCCCCGCCCGCCTTCCTCTCGCTTCCTCCGTACACCACCCCCTTTCGCCTTTTTTCCTCTTTATCCTCCGCCAGCTGCCATGAACGTTCGACATCCCCCCGACGTGCTGCGTCAACAGCAGAACATATCCCAACTCACCCAGGTACCCAATATCCCTTCACATTTTCTTCCTTCCCAGCAGCAGCCTCCCCATCAGCAGCAACAGCAGCAGGCCCCGAACCACATCGGCCTCATGCCAAATCCCTCAAATCCCTCCATGGCCATGCTTGCGTCCGGTGGCCAGAACAATAACAACTCGACACTCCAAGCAACCGCTGCGAGGTATCAAATGCGTCAACATGCAATGCAACAGGGTCAGAACCCGCAGATGAACGCATCTGCAGGCCCTCCCGGCGCATCCCATATGGCTCAACTCGGACATAACCCGCTCCAAACCATGGCTTTTCCTGCAAGCATGATGCCACAAGGCATGAATGGCGTACAGGTTCGCCGTGCCCAGTCCCATCCTCAGGGACTCAACCAAGCCGCTTCGCATGTTCCTGGCATGCACCCCACACAACCGTCCCTCAACGGTATTAACATGGCCATCAATCCACAGTCTAACATCACTGCCCACCTTCGTGCCCCTCCTCAGCAGTCCATGATGTCTCGCTTACCATCCAATGTTCAGGGATCAATGTCTCCAGATTTAATGGGTCGCCAACAGAGTGCTACCGCTGTGCCACAGAACGCTGTCAGGGCTCCCTCCGCGCCATCCCAGATCATGAACAGTCTACCCCAGCCTCCAGGGATGCCACAGGCCGGTCTCCAACAGCCCTTATCTCAAAACTCTTTCCAACCGACCGTCGCCGGACATCCTCACCATGCTCCACCCCTCACATCCTCCCCTCGCCCAGGTGCACATTCTCAGCCACAACATGCCGCTTCTAACATGATCATGGGCCAGCCCGGTCCATCGCAAGCACCCGGTCCTCGCCCGATGAGTCATCCCGACAGTGCTTTTGTCGGCCTTCAGAACCATCAATTCTCCCAGAACATGGTCGCTGGTTCCGCTCGAATACCAAACCCCGGCGCAGCATTCCCCTTCACTCCTCCCGTTTCCCAAAATGACTCGCTCGAAATACCACAGTCCATCGCTGATGGCCTCCAAAATACCTCTACCCCAATCCGCCCTTCATTTCAGCCTACCCCTGCACAACAGTTCGAGCACCTTCAACAAAATGATAACTTTGGTGGTCATTTCGTCTCCCAGGCAAATCCTCCACCCGCACGTCCCCCATCGCATCCTAGCACTACGCACGGGAATTCCGCGCCACCACGGCAAATGCCTCCACCTCATCGTCACTCTCCGTCACCTATGGGTGTACATGTGCAGCAGCAACCCCAACGACCACAGTCTCAGCCACAGGGGCCTCCAGGCCGCCCACCATCACAAGCAGGGCCATCACACACGCCACGGAGCTCTCAATCACAACTCCCATCTTCTTCGTCTGGACTTTCTACCCGAATAACCCCACATACCCAACCCCCTCAATCTTCACCTCATCAGCAGCGACGGTCCCCTTCGGTGCAGCAGCCCATAGCCCCACGTCCAGCGCAAGGGTCAACAGCCAATCCTCCTGCCACTAATGCAACTTCGGAAGCGAGTACGTCGCAACCTCAACCCTCCGTCATTCCGCGGCATCCTGTGTGAGTTCTCAACGTCTCAGTTTTATCTCGCAACGGGATCCTGATGTCACATAAACAGGATGGCGCCCCCATTGGGGCTTGGTCAAGGTATCACTCGGTTATTGCAGTTTAGTGGGCAACTTTCGAACGAGGAAGATAAGGTCTGTCATTTTTAGCTCACTTCCTGCCATCCGTCTGGCTGACTTCGAGTTCACGAAATTCTCAGAAACATCAACTATCGTATTGGACGGAGATGGTTCAAGAATATTTTACGCCAAAGGCAGTTATGAAGGTTACTCTGTGGAAAGATAACCAGAAGAATGAAGCTAAACCGTTTGGTACGTTATTCTGCTAGCTTAATCCGTAACGGTGACTAACATACATTATCGACGGTTCCGCGTTCAGAAATCGGCGTACCCATATTACCACGCTTTTTTCTGGTGACCACGCAATCGGGTGTCAAGTCCATGTCACTGTCTCTCGATGGCGCTCGAGAACGACTTATTGCCCAACATCACGCCATCGTAGAATGTGTGACCGCGGTGTGGACATACAAGTATAACAACGGATACACTGTCACACTACGTGGCCCCCTGACCGTTCATGTCGTCATCTTTCCGCTCACAAGCTCTGCACAACCCCAATTTACGCTCAGGTTTGATCAACTTCAGTTTGACGCACACACGCACGAAAAGTTTATCTCGCTCGACGGTATTGTTGGTCAACGTACTGCCGAACAACCCAAGACACCACGTGTGCGTAATGCTCCTACCCCCAGTCCGAACGGTGCATCTATTGGTCAACGAGAGGAGGATAGACAATGGGATGAACCTCGCGTTTTGATCGACCACGCATCAATGCCTGGCGAACCAGTCAACGCGTTTGGCATCCCCCAAGCGACAATGCGATGTCTAGAGGTCCGTGTTACAGAACATTCATCTCGAGCGATGATCCGAATCGATTCCATTCCACAGCTAGCGGAGAGCGTGAGTCAGATGACAGATTTGATCGCATTCGCAAATGAAACGCAACTGGGGCCGATGGGTAGCTACGCCACTCCCGAATACATATGAATACGTCGCCTGACAAAATTCTCCACGTAGATGCACTCTCAGCACTGGCAAAGAAACTGCGGGAGACAACACACAACCCAACCGTCAACGGGGGATATTTGGGTCCAATGGCAGGCGGTGGTGGACCTGGGGGTTTCCAGGGCTATGGCGGTCCACCCACTTCGGCACTGTATCCCGGCACGTCGTCATCAGCTATTTCTCTACATTCTATGTCATCAGGCAATTCGCCTCAAAATATTCCGCCGCCGCCCTCTGCTGATATCCCCTCAAAGCAGAGTAAGCTCCCCACCTCCGGCCCCGCTCCCCCAGCACCTAATCAGCCTCCCGCTCCTTCGCAGGCGGGACTGACTTCGTCTACTCCGACGATGACCGCGGCAAACCTCAAACGCAAACCCAACGATACCAACTCGCCGACAATCGGCAACGCTGAGCCACAATCAAAAAAGTCTCGCAAACAAAAGCGGAACGGTTAATATCTGGCGGATTTTTGTGGAATATCTTGTGTCGCTATCGAGACGTCGGAAGTATATTGTGACTGTGCATGGTTATCCCATCAACCTCCTCCCTTGGCGCGCGTATCTGCCTGTTACATATATCTTTTCTATCCCTTGGCAGGACGTGAACTGTCCTGCTGTTGTTGCTCGGATTCTGGTGGTGCGTTCATCCATGTGTTATTTATAGTTCTCTGTACCACTACAATGCTCTCCTGGATATTGCGAACCGCATTCGCGGTGATCTAAGTGCTACGCTGAGGCTGCGAGAGAATGATCAACCACCCGACGCTCGATGAAACAGGCGCGCGATTTTTATGACCTAGATACCTTTTTTGGCTGTCGGTTGAGAACAACAGACAGTCACAGACCCACGGTGTGCTCAATATGCATGATGTCAGAGTCTCATCAATGGTACTCTTCCAAGTAATCGATATATGATCATGATTATAAACAGTACCGCATGCCAATAAGAACGGAACGCAAACGTGGAAACGATGGAGCGATGGTTCGTCGGGTACGCTAGAAAATCGGTTCGTGGCTAAAGTCACATTGGTCGCCATATCTGCATCTGGACGGGGCAAAGAGGGATGAGGGAAGGGAGGAGAGGTCGTCAGTTTTCTTCCGTGTCTCACATTCAAACAAATGATGCGATGCTCGCCTTCCTTCCGCAAAGAAACTGCATGGTCTTCGTTTACTACTTCTATACGAGCCGTCGTCGCCTCTCCCACGGCCACCGCGTCCACGTAACCCGCGTCCTCGCCCCTTGTCAGCAGCAGCTGCCCATCGAGCCCGAGCGTCAGCTTCATCCCCAGTAGCGAACTCTGTCCCGAACTCTTGAAACTGGCCCGGGGCGTTCCAACCCGGCGCCTGGCTCGCACCGCCACCACCACCAAACGGTGATAGCACGGCTAGGGGCTGTGCACTGCCATTGCCACTACCCGACACTTGTCCGGGATTGAGCAGCGCCTGCGCCTGCTGCATCAACTGTCGCATCTGTTCTGGTGGTATGGACGACAGTATGTTCGGGTCGAATCCCATAGGCAGACCGCTACTCGCCGCCGCCATGACGCCGTCCATCGGATGGTCCGAGCCGCCAGCCGCCGCGAGCTGGTTCACCAAGTCTGCGACGGACACTTGCGGCGACTGGCCAATCCCGCTCCAAAAGACCATGTCGCACTCCGGTCCCACCGTCATCATCTTGACGTCTGTGTCCACGTCCTCCTCCGGAATCGTCGTAGCAGGTTCGGCTGGACTGTCTGGTATCTGCGCAGCGTTCATGTACAGCGCACCCAATGCGGTCTGCTCGCGCTCCTCTTGAACAATCTTGTCCATGCTTTGCAGGCCGCGTTGCAATAAATCAATATGTATGGGGATATCGATGGCTACAATGAGAGTTCAGCGATCGATTAGGTTCTGTGATGATCCCACTCACTTATTGGATCTGTCCAGTCAATCAGTTCTTCAAACAAGTGTGCATGCAACGCCGCCCCCTCTCCACGATCAAGATCGCGAAGACTGTGCGCCGTATGTATACCCTATCGGACGGGTCCAAGACACGCGACATCAATGTACAGTACACGTGAAAATAGAGCAGAGGGCTGACATCTACTGGATCGTCGTCGTAAACCGCACGTTCGATCAGCCGGATCGACTCCAGTTGCCCTTCTGGGGCCCACGAGACCGACTTTCGCTTCGTCTTACCAATGTTGCTCGCGGGAGGCGTGCTCGCCGTCGGTACCGGTGGGGGCGTGGACACTGCCGGAGATATTTTCCTTCCTTTACCCATAGACTTGAGCGCTTCCTGAAACGGATCGATCGATGATGGTTGTGCGACATTTGTGTCAGGCTCCTTCTTGACAGTCGCAAGTGCCTTCTTGAAGCTAGGCAATTTCGGTTTGGGTTTCGGTGCCGAGAAGAACGAAGAATCCGATCGTGAGTCTTTGACGGGCAGGGACACGGGCTTCGGCTCCTTCTTCACAGTTACCTTTGAGGATGATGCTGTAGGCGTAACGGCAGCCTTCTTTGCAGGTGGCGGTGCTTTGGCAGCTGGTGGTTCGTTTAGCTTCCGTTTCTTTAGTTTCGTATCTAAATTGAAGGTTAGCGGTCTTCGTGCAACGAACTGACGTGACCTACCCTCTGTAGGATTGCCTTCCACCTGTTTCGTGGCAGTTTCAACCAACAAACGCCACTTCCGCTCTAAATTCGACGCCATGTCCTTGATCGCTGCGGCAAAACAATGGCAAACAGACATTTGTTAGATACATGAGGTTTTTCGCTTAGAGTATGATACGACAATGCACTTTTCAATGCAGGGGCAGACGTATGTATATGTCCATTGGGCACAGGAGTGAAGTGAATTACGCTGAAACGGCGCTCACCTGGTGCTGGTGGTTCCTTGACTAATTTGACAATGATCTTGCCTAGCTTTGACGCCTTGAGAGCGTCAATTGACATGGGAAGCCTGTCCACGATCTCAAAGGTTTATCAGGCTCATCTCTTGTACCAGCAATCTGAACCACACTGACATGGAGCAACGGCATTATGGTTTCAACTAGAAGACTATCGCTTTTAGCCATAAGACCGGCTTTCAGCCATTCACGAGTGATGTCCATCGCAACGACATTCTCCAGCCAAGCTCGGAAATAATGATTACCGGCGTTGTCTCTAATTTTCGTCAAAATCTCCAGTCGGGTAGTCGGATCTACGTCTTGAGACCCAAAGTCGTCGATATGTGCAACAAGCGAGTTGACAGCGCCAGCTCCGGTAAATGATTGAGGTTGGAGAAGCGGTCTGATATCAGCCGAGAACTTGTCCTTTCTGGCCTGTGGACTGATCAAGGCCGCAGGGGTGGTGGTCGATGTAGATGACGTGGATGGAGAGTAAAAAGAAGACAAGGCACCCGTCACGGAAGTAGAGGGGGAATGAAGGACATGAGGAGAGAGCGTGGTAGGTTGTGATTGTGATTGCGGTTGATGCTGAGGGGAATGTGAATAAAAATGCGATGGGAGAACATAAGCAGGATTAATCGATAATGTAGGTTGCTGATATTGATATTGAGATTGTTGTTGTCGTGACTGAGATTGTTGAGTCGGTGGCGCGACCTGGTTTGAAGGCTGAGAATATGACCGGCTGGCTTCGGTGTCACTAATCGTCGTCAAAGCGGGGCTATAAGATAGGCTTCAATCACGGTGGACCAAAAAATCGAATGCACTCACTCGATCATTAGTTGAGGCTGAGGTGGTTGGGAAGGGGACGACGCCATCTGCTGTTGCGTGGTCGAGGACTGCGTCAGTGATGACGTGGTTGCCCCATTCAGTGTTGAATAGCTCGAGAGGGGCAAGGGTGCTGAGGAATTCGGCCAGGCCATAGACCCGTATGTCATGGCATTGTACGGGGCAGGAACGGTGGTGATGTAAAAGCTTTGATATGGATGGGCATAGTAAGATTGAGGTGGCGGGGATACCGAGGTGGAGGTGGATGACCCTGTTGGATGAACGTCAACTGTTTTGTTGAAAACAAGTTCGTTGATGGGCGCCTGGAGAAATGCTTACCCGGAATATCGGCCAGCCCGAAGTCGCTCAGATCCAAGCTTGACTGCGCAGCAGCTGAGCCACCCGGGCTGGGGTTGGGCGCTGAGCGGTCTTTCCAGTCGTCGTTTGAGGGCGGTGCGCCGTCGACATGGACGTGCTGGGGGTCGGGGACATTCTGCTGCCATTGACTTGGCACATTCGGGTACATACTATCCATCTGGACAGATTTCTCTTTTTTTTCTGCGGTCCCTTGGTTCTCAAGCGTTTTTGGGCAACACTAAACGGCTTATTTCTGTGCAGACGAGACGCGGAAAAGAAGAGAAGAAACGCAGACGGTATACAAGCCTTTTCACCTTTCGCAGGGCGTTCAAAAGATCGCCACGCTCAAACCGCCTGCGTGTTCTGTCTCTGTGATGGTGCTGAGGATTGAAACGCACTGACCAGTTCAGGGAGCAATTAGTGTTGCCATCGTTTACTTCTCCGCTTCAAACGCTGTTTTAATTCTCGAAACGGCACAGCGGCACGGGTTGCGGTTCATACTGGAAGCGGTGCGCAGGAGCGTTTCTGAAGCAATCATCCATGGTTGCCAACGTTCCAAGCCACTGCTACGACTAGCGACACTAGCCTATCCGATCATCCATTGTTCTATGCCGTACACACCTCGACAGGACCTGTTTTCTACATTGGTGCCCGGTCGATAAACAGTAGGTCCTGACCTCACATCTTCATTGCCTCTGCCAGGTCCTTACAGACTTTCATGTGACAGATACAACGGTCATATATTGTCATATGCACCTCGGTCGTGAAGGACACTTCGACGAAGTCGACTGTGGTACTACATTATGCTTACCTGATGGTTAGTTGGGTTTCAATATACGAACCTAATAGGCATCAACAAACAAAAGCTTATAATTGCAGCAATCAACAACACTAGTTGATTTTCGCACTACCAAGTCTTTGCTTATCCCTCCCTCCTAGTCTACTCTAAACGCGTATCGGCGCTTACATCTGGCCATGGGCCCAAAAACACCCAAGGAACCGTCCACTGATGTGGACACAACAAGGACTGAGGTCAGTCTGTGTATCGTGGCGAGCTCTACCTTATCTGAAGCCCCATTACATCTGTAGTTCATCACCAAATTAACCACCGCAGCCGATGCAATGCGCCAGTTCGGCAATTTTGCGGATGCGCTTGCCAGGGCTGCTGCGAAAGCTCCCCTAGATGATCCAGAGGTTGTTGAAGCCTTGCAGGCCGCCATCGACACGATTCCGGCTTCACCGAGAAAACGCAAGGCCTCAGTCTTGAGTGGTGAGGAGGTCGGCAAACGAAGAAAGCGAGAGAAAAAGCCCAAGGATCCCAATGCTCCCAAGGCCCCTCCGTCGGCGTACATTCTCTTCCAGAACGAAATTCGAAATGTTGTTCGCGAAGCGAACCCGACTATTCAGTACAGGGACCTTATGGGACTCATCTCAAAACAGTGGGGTAATCTCACTCCAGATAAGAAACAGGTAATCGTCCAAGTGCTCTCTTTTGTTTTGCGGACCCTGATCTGTGATTAGCCATACTTTGACAGAGTAACTGCTGCCAAGCAAACTCACGAAGAGGAGCTGGCCAGATACAATGCGTCGCACGTGAACCATTTGCCATCAGAAGGTACTTCTATAAGTTCCAAGGTACCGAGAAGAGAGGTCGAGCCCGCTACGAAGGTCGAAAAGAAGAGTGTCTCAGTGAGTTTGTTCACTCTCAGTACATACAAACATGCGCTAAATAGGGCCGTAGAAAGCAACGAAAGTTGCACCCAAATCGGCGCAGACCGTCACCTCATCAGAGAATGACCAGTCGGATGGGGCTTCTGATGACGTGTCCTCTTTGGATGAGAAAGAAGCTGTCAAGGCATCAGATGATGGAAGCTCGGAGGAAGAGTCAGCTGAAGAAGAGCCGGCTCCTCCGCCTGCCAAGAAAGCGAAAAAGGCTGACAAGAGGAAATAAGCAGCCGAGAGTAAACTTGTGTTTAATATGTCATAACACTACATGCCATTCATTGTTGTTGGTTCGCTTGTTCTCTTTCCTGGTTCGCTGATACTATACATGTTTTTGTCGGTATATTCCTTTACAATACAAATCCTTTGCGCACATGACGCATGATGCATGATGCATGATGGCCAGTTGCTCTGCGATTACCTCGTAAATCACAATGGGCCTATGCCGGGCCGTAGTGTACATGTGTTAATGCTGCGTAAACGACAGCAAAGCAGTGTCACACAAAAACGTGTGATGCGGCACTGCTTGCGGTGCTGACCGAGACCCGATATAAAATCCATCTCCATCCATCTCTCTCACAAACCAGTTCGTTTCCTTTACCGCCAGCACCATGGCTAGCTATCCTCCCAACCCAGATACGAGAGACCTTCCACATGGCTGGATCCAGCAATATAACGTCGAGTCTGTATCTTCCCCTTCCTGACCACCGATTGACGCTGATCATCTTCGTTCAGCTACAGGCAATGGTGCGTCACCTGTTGACACGACTGTCCAAGCATCCTCATCTCGTCCAGGTTCTACGTGAACACGCGCGAGCAACCGCCGCGCTCAAGTTGGCAACACCCCCGGGACCTCTTTGCACCCCCGCCCGGTCCCCCTCCCTCCGATCGCTCGACGTCCCCATATCCCCCGCCACCGGGGTATGGAGGTTATCAGCCCTCTTATGGCGGTGCTCCCCAGGGCTATTACCCTTCGGGTCAATACGCCGGCGGTCCGTCCTATGTCCCTCAAGGTTATCAGCAACCTAACCGAGGTATGTTGAGTTTTGGAAATTTCGCCACGTGCGCAAAATGTAAATTGCGTACTCTCTGTTAGGTTCCTATCCGGCACAAACAGTCGTTTATGAAGAGCAACGCAAGCAGAAGAAAGGGCCTGGTTTGGGGACAGCAGTTTTGGCAGGTACGTGGAGATAGTGTGCCAACATCATCAAGGCTAATATGCTTTTGGAACGTAGGTGGTGCCGGCCTGGTTGGCGGTGCGCTTCTGATGGACGCCTTCGAAGACCATAACGAGAGGGAACAAGAAATAGGCTATGATCAGGGTTATGACCAGGGTTATGACCAAGGTTTGTACCGACTTCGTGCTCTGCTCGTTTTCTGACTATTGCTTAGCAGGCTTTGATGACGGCGGTTTCTTTTGATGGTGGTTGGGAATTTAGTGTGCCCAAAGTGGCCTTGAAGTTCTCCGTTTTCATCATGTTCAATTGGATTTGTAGAATAGTAACTTGTACAGTACATACATGTAGCTTTGCATGTGTCTGGCTTACCAGACCCAGACAAGGTACCATGTTTGGACTTGTTCCAGTCACGTATCAGCTCCCTGTTTTAAACTTTGACCGATTGCCCTCAGTGGGAGCTGAGACGGGCATCGTCGACTCTCTGTTTTTCCAGTGATCCTACCAAGTGAACCATACAGCCGCAGTGCAAGAGCTTGACCCTGAACATGCGTATCGATGATGCAATGACGCGAAGTTCAAGCTTCAAGTAAAGCTAGGGTCAATCTCTATTCCGAGAGAAGCGCGGCCGACAAGAACGTCCACGACTCCACGGTGCCTGTTGTTGCCATTTCTCACTCGTAACGTTCCAACCTTGATTGCCCTTTACATATCGTAAGGCGCAAATGAATTACGACGATAGGAGCTCTCATTCCAGTCTGCGGTATAAAGGCTGGCAGCCGGGGTCTGGACATGGTGATACTGCGTGAGGTATTCTCGACCGCCTAGGAGATCCGAGCGCTTACCACCTTGGATGATTCAGTGACCTTGCCGATGACCATAAGTCAATCTGGTCTACAGATAATCGGATTGCAAGCGGTAGCCCACTCAACCCCAGCAAGGCCAGAGTGGTAACGCCTGCCCAAGCTTATGCCAGGGCTGTTAGGAGTGGAGAAACTCATGAACGCGCCTTGCACTATACCGTCGAAAGGAGACAACACTGGGGTTCGGAGAGAGGTGGAAGACCCCATCTGTTGTTCGGCATGCCTTCCGAGCTTGGTGACCCCGGATCTCCTGATCGTGCACTGTCCTTTGCTCAACGCCTCTATGCGAGCGCGACGAGCAATAGGCATATGACTCAGCCATCTAGCGGCCTTCCTATGATACCACCGATCCCTCCTGAGCCCTCTTCAACTCCACCTGTACATACCAGGAGTCAAGCTTCATCCGGTGTACCTCGTGGTTCAGAAATTCCGCAGCCGTTCAGTCCGTCTGATCTGTATCATAGCAGCGTCGCTAGTATGCATGAGCTCCCTTCACGAGGCTCCACCAGCCCTGAACAAAGTGCGACCCGTCGTCCACTTCCGAGGCCACAAATCACAAACCCCTTGCTTGCGACCCGTCCTCCGTACCCGGTGGCTTCACCCCCATCAGATCTTTCCTTCTTGCAAAATCAGCCTGAAAAATGCCACCCTCCCCCTGCGCTTCATCGTTCCCAAGCAGCCTCGTTTGAGAAGCAGTCCCGAGAGATTGATCGGGGCCGTCGCCCACCACCTGCTGTCACAAGTGCCGCGTTGATTTTGCCTTTATCACCGAAACAACAGCTGGCTATCTCCAATCCATCTTCACCGCCATCTTTTGCAGAAATATCCAATCATTCCGAAAAGTTCACAGCTGATGTTACGCCAGCACTAATGGTAGTCCGGCCACCTGCATCCGTCGCTTGCGACGGTGAATTGACAGATGGTTATCAAGAGGAGGCTCCCTTGTACTCTCTCGTCGACGAGCAACCTTCTCCACCAGCGTTCAATGATCTCCCGGCGACGAGTGCTGCCACTGGAAGATCTCCTGCGTTACTCATTGAAACTTTATCCCAAGTAGTATCAGAAGTGGTGTCCACTTCATCCCTTCCGCCGCCACATTCTCCTCCGCCGCCATCGAATGCCTCCACCGCTTGTGCTCCCAACAGAACACCAGCTTGCGCTTTCCCAGACGATGTCTCGATTTCTGTAGGCACGAGTAGAACCATCCTTCGAGACGTTGCAAGCTCGCCTCTCATCATCGATTCCCGATCTGATCGATTACCGAATGTTTCCACGACCTCCTTTCCAACCGGATTCCGACGGCCCAATCAGCCATCCTCGATGTCACCACTGATGTCACCTTTAAGTGTCTCACAGAATGGAGCAGTCATCCAAACCAACACGCCACCCCTTTCCCCCTCCGATTCTCTCCCTCAATTGGCAGTTATGTCTTATCGTTATCCAGATAGCCAGTCCCCAAGAGCGTCGTATGAATCTTTTTCAAGCCGAAAAAGCAATAGTAGCTCCCTACCTGCGGTCAATCGTCACATTAAAGCCACCACTGATCAAAATATGCAGGGCTCACTTCCACTGCCAAGGTACGCGCCTTAAATTCGACTTCCGTCTGACAATTCCGTAACAATGGTGGTTTCAGTCCTCCAGAAAGTTCTAGCGCTCTCAGGCAATCAAGGGGTGACCTTCGATCCCTCGTCAGTGTGACCGAGGACGCTGATGCCATCAAAGCTCTCATTCACTCTCAGTCTGAGCATTTGTATGATACACACGTCCGCGCACATGAAAGCCCATCATCATCTAGCACTCGAAATATCCTCACACCCTCAGTCGAGAATCAGCAGACCACGGCTAATACTCTTACTTCTGACCCTTCTGGGACACTTCGAATATCAGATTCCATGAACCAGGAGATATCTAGACCAGCCTCTGGACGCTTTCAAGAATCACGGCGACAGCCTACCCACGTAGAAACCAACACGAGAGGGGGATGCGGAATCCAAGGTTCGACTTCAGGTTCGTGACAACAGCTCTGAAACGGTCCGAAGTATTGAACCTGAACACGATCCTTGCAGCGAACCCTCCAGGTATTATCAACATCTCAACTTCACAACATCATCATTCACGCGAAATTCCCTCTCTTGGTGTGATACCTTTAGTATATTTACACGGTGAGTCTCAAACGGCCACCATTCAGGCTGTTGGAGGCGGATCAACGCTTAGCCAGTTTGGTGAGACAACATCACTGTCCTCTGGTAGTTTGGCCACTTCAGGCCGGTCCCACGTTGTCTCTGTGCCACTGGGCCGCTCGTTTTTGTATCCACTGCAGCCTTCCTGTCACTCCGTAAATCCGGGCGTTCGTGGCGTCCCGCCTCTGGTATCTGTTCCTCCGCAACAGCCAAATGCGCACGTACCCGAATATTCGGATCCCATGTCATAAGCAAGGACATGTTTTTCCTTCCCCACCACCTCCGCCATTCACGTCACATCTTCGGAATACTTCACGGGGGCATCACAAATCTCTTTGAACCACACATACCAGGATAGGACAAGCAGTCAACCTGATCCCGGTATCAAGGCACAGACTCTTAGCTCTAACGACATATTCGCGAACGACGCAGTTCTCGCGTTGCCAGGAGGACCCGCATATACTTTTCAGGAGACCAATCAACGTTAAATTTCCTTGGTAATGGAGTTCCACCCCGCTTCTTGACGCATAAGATAACAAGCAATAGCCTGCTATACAACATTGTGTCCTCCCATATGTAGGATCTTCAAGGTTATACTATACATGTACATCCTTCTCCCACTTCACTTGTCGAATGCATGGCTTTTTCTTCCATGGAAATCCTATCAAATATCCAGCAACCGGCTGAAGGTTAGTGAACAGGTGTCTGAGATTGCAAGAGATTTCTACCCATAGACATCACTCAATTAGCTTCAAATCTGAATGAAAAATTCTGCTGGTGGTTTTCGTTTTGACCTCCACGGAAGGATCATCGTGCTATATATATATCATGGAAGCGGGCTGAGGGCGTTTGAGCAGCGGCAGACTGTATCCCCGGTGATAATCGATGAACCCTGTCAGAGGCCTGATCAGGGCTTCCACCCTCAGGTCTTGATAGCCCAGTTCCTGACGTGGCAAGTATAGAAAAAAACCCTTCTTATCTACTAGGCACCGGCCGGTCGAGGGCAAAAGAAAGAAGCAAGTTCCATCGCGGACTTGTGACATTTCTTCGATGATCAAACTCCAGCTTGCCAATCAAAATCATCCACGTCCGATATAGATAGGGGGGCGAGATCGAATCCTGTCTAGTTGATCTGAGAGGCAGGAGACAGTCCTTTTACATCCACAGGCTGAGATTATCGCCACGTCGTGCTGGTCACCATGTAGCAAAAGCCAACGTGCTAGATAGCACCTATTTATACTTACCTTGAAAAGCACTTGCCGAGTTCTCAAAAGTGGAGGGTTAGTCGTTGTGTATTGGCCGATGGATCCAGGCTCTTAGACTGGGTGATTTTTTTCGTGTCAGTAACTCTTGACATAGCACAGGACCATCCACAAGGCCATACGCAAGGTCCAAACGTTCTGAGATTAATTACCATGCGGATACTAGTCATTGCTTCCGGTCTGTGAAGAATCTGAAGATGTAATACTGCGGCGTTCAAGATCGCGCTTGTGGCGTGAAGCACGTGATCATGCTCAAATCAGTACAAGAGTTCCGGCGCCACTAATGACCAAGGTGCCGCTGGACTCGAACGCGTCTAAGCTGTCAGTTTTCTTCTCCCGACGTTCTTTGTCTTTTACCCTCTGCGCAGCACTTACCATGGCGCAGACAAAAAGTCGTACCCGTAAATCGCGCACACCGGCGACTTCGACGACTGCGAGCACCGCGGTCACCCCTCTTAGCCTTACGAACTCCGTCGAACCTGAAACCCCTGAAACGTCTGAACCAGACCTAGCTCCAGCGAAGAGAACGGTCGCTGGCACCATAATCGTTACAAGAGGTGCAGGAAAACGCGCTGCGGAAGATGACGCAGACGTCAACGTCTTGCCCAAACGAAGGCTCATTGCAGATGCTGTGGTTGCAGGGGTTCCACGCGCGCGGGCTTCGAAGATAAAGGTGAGAATACTCGACTTGTATCTGAAAAAAAAAGTGACCAAGTCGGCCGCACTCGTCTAGACTCCCGCGCCCAAGCGTCAGGGCAAAGGCAAAGGCAGGGCGGTTCAGACGCCTGAGCCTGTTGACGAGGAGCTCATGTCTGAAGACGACCAGCAAAACAGTGAAGTGACTGAGGAGTTCGATGAGAGTGGTTCCGAATATGGCGACTCTACAGTGCCAGATTCTGATGGAGAAGAAGCCCTCATGGTTTCGAAGGCCATCGAAGCATCCCGCAAGACTGCCCACCGTGAAGCTCAACAAAGGTCGGGTGCCGGCCCATCGTCTTCTAGGACGAGAACTGCGAGCCGTACTACTAAGGGCGGCGGTAGGAAGCTTACTACGGAAAGCGATGAAGATATGTACGAAGACTCCGAATCGGATGACGAGTCAAAATCATCCGTGGTAGAAAGCTCTGATGAGGATTCAGTGTCGAAAAGCAAAGGGAAGCCGAAGATAGAACCCAAAAAGAGCAAGGTCATTCCTTCCATAGAGCTTACGTGGGCGGAAAGAGCGGAACAACGCCGTGTTGCGCGGAGGGAGCGGTTTGCAATGAAGCAAGAAGAACGCCTGTTAGCCAAAAAACTTGGCCGCAGGCTAACTTGGGTATGTTCGAGTTCTTATCGTTAGAGGCAGTCCACTCACCGTATACCATAGGCAGAAAAGACCAGCCTGTCGTTGCAGAAGCACCACCCAGAACTCGTGGATCTGTGGGGCGATCTTGAAGAACAGGTCCCTGTGATCGTTCCAGAGAAGGCTGAACAGCCAGCTGGATTGAAAGTCGCACTCTTGCCATTCCAGCAGGAGTCTCTTTGGTGGATGCGAAAACAAGAAAAGGGTGTTTGGCAAGGAGGCTTATTAGCTGTAAGTGTTTAGCACATTGTCGTCCCCTAAGTTGCTCAAGTTTCAACGCACAAGGACGAAATGGGGTAAGAATACAGATTTGCGTCACCAAGAATGTCTTAAATCTTATTTCGCGCAGCATGGGAAAGACTATTCAGATGATTTCCCTTTTCGTGTCCGACTTGAAGAGGCCAAATCTTGTTGTTGCGTGAGTGTCCTTGTGCGTATATTCGTGACATTTGATAATAGTGACCACCCAGACCAACCGTTGCAATCATGCAATGGCGCAACGAGATCAACACCCACACGGAGGGTATGAATGTTCTCGTTTGGCACGGTGCTTCCCGCATCATCAATCCCAAGGCACTCGAGCAATTCGATGTTGTACGTCGGTTTTACTGGTGCTATTCTTAGTCAACACTTATTCCGATCAGGTCTTGACCAGTTATGCTGTGGTAGAGAGTTGCTACAGAAAGCAAGAAAGTGGTTTCAAGCGCAATGGGCACATCGTCAAAGAGGCCTCGCCTCTTCATCAAATTCGGTGGAACCGGATCGTCGTAGGTGTCATATGCGTTCCCTTTCGCGAGGCACTAATTTCCCCCGCGTTCACTGCACGTGCAGTTGGATGAAGCCCATAACATCAAGGAACGCGCTACGAACACTGCGAAAGCCTGCTTCGAATTGAATAGCAACTACAAGTGGTGTTTATCGGGAACACCGCTGCAAAATCGTGTTGGAGAGCTTTACAGCATGATCCGTTTCTTAGGAGGGAGCCCTCTCGCATATTATTTCTGTAAGTTGTCTCCTTACGAGATCTATCAACTTTTCACATTTTCTTGCAGGCAAGCGGTGCGACTGTAAATCTCTCCATTGGAAGTTTTCGGATAAAAGGAATTGTGATGGTAGACTTCTCCCTCCATCGCTTTGACTGATATGAGGCTAAACCACTTTCCAGAATGTGGTCATAGTCCCATGCAGCATGTGAGATCTTTTTCTCTATAACAATCGTGTCGTCTAATTCATCATTCAACAGACCTGTTTCTGGAACAACGAAATTTTGACCCCTATCCAGAAAAATGGCATGGAGGGGCCGGGTAAAACGGCTTTCAAGAAGTTGAGGGTCCTCCTGGATCGTATGATGCTCAGGCGAACTAAGGTATGTTGCATCATGCTGAGTACATGAATGCTGATAAGTTATCTTCCAGATACAACGCGCGGATGACCTCGGGCTTCCTCCCAGAACAGTGATCGTTCGGAGGGATTACTTCAGCCCGGAAGAGAAAGAGTTGTATCTCTCACTGTTTTCGGACGCCAAGCGCGAGTTCAGTACCTACGTCGATTCGGGTACTGTTCTGAACAGTGAGTTACTCGCTCCCCTATCTTATTCTGTTCCCTCATGCCGCGAGAAGATTATTCGAACATCTTCAGCTTGTGAGTATATACTCACCCGCCTTCACTCTCTGAGCGTAACGCGCCTCCTAGACTCACCCGTATGCGCCAAATGGCTTGCCATCCCGACCTGGTTCTCCGTAGCAAGAGCAACGGCAGCACATTCTTGGGCAGCGACGAACTCGGGGAAGCCACCGTCTGCAGGCTTTGCAACGACATTGCCGAGGATGCCATCAAAGCAAAGTGCCACCATATCTTTGACCGTGAATGTATGAGGCAGTACTTGAGTACAGTTGGGGACATCAGTGTACGCCCTGATTGGTCCGCCTCCGCGCTGTCTAACTGACATCTTGATCCCTTTTAGCCTGAATGCCCTGTTTGCCACCTCCCCTTGACTATCGACCTAGAAGGGCCCGCGATTGAATCAGAATCAAATCTGCCGACTGCAAGGCAAGGGATTATCGGACGACTCAACCTAGATACCTGGCGTTCGTCTTCGAAAATTGAGGCTCTTGTCGAGGAGTTGTCCAATCTCCGCGCACAAAATGCCACCACGAAGAGTATCGT
Source organism: Leccinum uliginosum (assembly GCA_038091455.1). Lineage (NCBI taxonomy): Eukaryota > Fungi > Basidiomycota > Agaricomycetes > Boletales > Boletaceae > Leccinum > Leccinum uliginosum. Next base: position 57,919 of record JBBPOM010000061.1, read on the forward strand.
GTTCAGCCAATTTGTCAACTTTTTGGATTTGATTGCATTCAGGTTACAGAAAGCTGGATTTCAGGTCTGTGCCAACAGGGTCCATGTTTACGGGTCCTTGATCATGTTTTACAGATCTGCCGTCTCGAGGGAACGATGTCGCCTCAGGCCCGTGACGCTACCATTCAGCATTTCAGTACGCCAGAACGTTTCATTTGCTTGTCCGCGTTGCTCAGACTCGATTTTCAGTGACCAATGTCCATGTCACAGTTTTCCTGGTGTCTCTGAAAGCAGGCGGTGTCGCACTCAACTTAACGGAGGCCTCCCGTGTTTATCTTATGGACAGCTGGTGGAATCCTGCCGTTGAATACCGTAAGGATACCTAACCTTCTCGTGAGGCAGATGTGCTCGCGTGCTCATCGTCCCGCAGAAGCCATGGACCGTATCCATCGTCTTGGACAGCACCGACCTGTCCATGCCATCAAGATTGTTATAGAAGACAGCATAGAAAGTCGTATCATCCAAGTAAGCAACTCCACCTATAAATCATGTAGCATAACAAGATACCTCTCTAGCTTCAAGACAAGAAATCTGCCATGGTGAATGCAACATTGTCTACAGACGAGTCGGTACGTGTCTTCTCTTTCACTATGGTTTTGTCACTAAAGACTAGGGGTGATTATGATAGGCTATGGGCCGCCTGACCCCTGAGGATGTACGTGTAAATTCCCCTAGTAGCCCATGAGTTACGGTGACTGACCTATTTTGTCACACAATTAGCTTGGGTTCTTGTTTAGAGTACGTTGTCTCCTGCACGTTGCTCATTCCTTGTTTAAACACATCACTTCAGCTCTAGATGACACTTGGGTAGCACCGTGCGTCGCCGGCAGAAACCTTGTTTGTCTGGATGAGCGTGAACTTGAACAGTCAAGCATTGCATTAGAACTTGAAGTACGTATATCATCACGTAGTAAAATATACAATTGAACGTAGAGGAGAGCAAGTTGGTGACGTGCGTAAACATAGTCGTTAGAGGCTAAGCATACATAAAAAAACAAATAGTTGGACTCGGAAGCGTATAATATAATATGGACCGTACAATGGATCAGGAAGAGTGTACACCATGATTTGAACCGTATCAGACTTTATGGACAGTCAGTTGAGTCGAAGAAAGGGAATGATGATGAATGACGAGGATGCTCCCGTATTTGAGTCTAGTTGCATCAGGAAAAAGGATTATGTCAATAGTACGTCACTACTGTCATGTTGTCGATGTAGTAATATATTATCAGCATTGCCATAAGACTTTGCTACCGACTACATCAGCGACAAAGCTCAAGGAGACCTTATATTAGAACAATCGAGAACCTTGTGGTTCAAGCCAGTCATCTGGAAAAAAAAAGAGTGCTACCACATGCTATATAGTACTGGTAGCACTGGTAGACCCATCGTCTTCTCCCTTACTATATAGCACTACATAGACACTGAGTTTTCAATCAGTGCTACTGTAGCTAGCTGTAGCAAACCATAGTAAGTGACCACATGTGCTACCAAAGCTACCAGAGCTACCAAAGACCGTGGTAGCACTCTGTAGCAAACCGTACTAGTTCAGAACATATTATCTTAGCACTTGGTAGCAATCTGTAGTGAGTATAGCAAACCATATAATAATTCAATATGTAGCATACATAACACTACATGGCACAGAACTACGAGGGTCTACTATAACACCTACCACCCCATCATGTCATCATTGTCTCATCACCTCTCGTCATCATTGTCATCCCGTTCCAAGTCAACCGAACTTGTCCATGTCATCACGCCATGGGTTGTGGGGGGAAACGGAAATGGTTGCGACGAGTTGATCTCGTTGACGAGACCATGGTCGACGCCGTCGGGCTGTTGTTTGGAGGGAGCAAGGGGACACAGGCGCTTGGACACGTTGAACGACAACGCGTCATTGTGTGAGCGAGGGAGGACTGTAAGGGTCGGGGGCACATCATCTCAGTTGGACATCGAGGTCGAAGATGCACCATCTCCTGTCAACACCGAAACAGCATGCTCAGCGTGTGCGTGGTAAAGAAGTCCTATGGGACATCTCTTGTGCGCAGACCGAGGGTTCTCGAAGAAAGAACAAAGGAGGGATGAGGAAACTCTAGTAGAGAACTTACTAGGAATAGCGAGTTGAAGTGCGAGCTAAGACAAGAGGTTTCAATCACTGATTGAGTGTGAAAGCGACCTGATATTCAAGGGTCAGGCTTAGGCCCTTATATACTACAATACGTGTTTGTACATATTGTGGAAAGGAATGTTCGAAGAACATTCTAGAGT